>SRHC01003049.1:8201-22147 GCA_004794325.1 Pomacea maculata
TGTCCCGTCTGTGTCATCCATGACAAGGAGGTGGAAATTGTTTCTGCTTTTAAATACCTGGGCACCATCTTCGATAGGCGACTTTGCTGGGATGTCAACACTCAATCTGTCGTGAAGAAGGCTCAACAACGCCTCTTCCTCTGGTCTTTCTCTGTCTCCCCCCAATTTCTTCAGCTTTTTTACAGATCACATATAGAGAGCGTGCTGTCCTTCTCGTTTATCTGTTTCTATAATAGTTTATCGGTGAAGGACAGGAGCAGCCTACATCGTGTGGTATCCACCTGCTCCAAAGTCGTTGGATCCACCCAGAGTTCTCTTCAGGATCTGTATAACAGGAGGACTCTTCTGAAAGTGTCTGCCATCCTTCGTGATGACAGGCATGCTTGTCCAGCTCCCATCATGTCGCCGATATAGTATGCCTGCATGCAGGACAAACCGACTGCGGCTGTCTTTTGTTGCTTCAGCCGTCAGACTTTTGAATGGATTATGAATGTGATGTGCATGCGATCATGTATGACTTTAATCGAGCTGGTATGATTGACTGCAACACGACTGCCTGTGGGTTGATATATATAATCGAGCTGCAACTGAATTGCCCTCTAGGGATCAATAAAGTATTATCTTATCTTATCTTATGTGTACTCTTTATGTGTTAACGGTAGATTTATATGAGTAGAAAGAAACAAAACAATCATTGACAAGTCTTGGCTTTAGTGTGACATTAGCAGCAAATCAAATATTAAACAAGAGCAGGTAATCACTTTGTTCTTTAATGCGTTCTTTTTCTTCTTCTGTTTTAGAGTAATTCGATCAATGACGATTTTGGAGTTAACACGCCCTTTATGAAGCAAGAGATCTGTTTCCATAAAGTAAAAACTTATGATGTCTCCCTTAATGACTCATTGGATTCCATAGAGCCCACTCTCTCACCACACAAGCATTGTCTTGTCCATCAAGATGAAGATCAACAAATCATGCCACTAGCTGTTGGACCAAAATATACAAGCGATTTAGCGTCGACAACCAATGCAGTCTTGTCAGGACGTCAGGTTGAAGACGTGCCCAGGAGGGTTGAATCAGTGCGTGCTCTCGGGTGTGAAGCCTGGAAATCCCAGCCGATGACAGAGCTCCAGACTAGCGATTCTATGATTATATTTAGTCAGCTGTTTGCAACAGAAGAGAAAAACAATTCAACTATGACGAACTTTTTATTCCCTGGGAATACTCAGGCATACTCTGAACTTGATCCCAAAGACTGGGAGATACCAGGTACAGATGAAAGTGTTGATTTTGGGGATACACAATCAGTACTCGAGTTATGTGATAACTACTTTTCGCTGAGCGATTTCGATTGCAAAAAAGATATATCTGATAGTACAACTCATTTTAAAATAATGAATGTTTCTGATTCAAGCACTTTGAGCTGTCATAGCATATCAGAAAAGAGTTACTGCTCGATAGGATCGACCCCATTAGGTTTAGTTAGTATTTATCCGTTGCCGGATTCAAGTATTTCTTCTGACGATGAAAGGTCCGATTCTCTACTATATGAGCAAAGATTAATGTCAACTGCATACGAAATATCCAGCAAAGACAAGTTATCTCTCCCTTCTCCTATTATCAGTCCCCAGTGGCAAATCTCAGAAGATTTTTCCAGGATTGGAGGGGTTCTGGAAGTAGCCAGCTCTGGTGTTTGTCTGGAAGTAGGAGAAGGTGCTGTTGACATTACAGATGTAGTCACTATTCGTGGTGCGGTGTCAACAGATCTCACCAACGCCTATGACGTGCTTCCCTTGCCTCCAGACGAGGTCATCGTCAGTCCAATCACAGAGTACTTCGCGGGGTTTTACTTCCGGTTTGAAAAACCAGTGCGAATAGTGCTGCCACACTTTCTGTCATCTGACCTCCCAGTCGACCTCGTTCGTGTGTACGAATTTCATTCTGAAAACGGACGAATACAGTGCTGTCGGCTTCAGATGATCAACACGGAAGATGAGAAAACTGTAGCAACTGGATATTTCTTTTGTGGAAGTAAGAGAGAGATTCATGTCTTCACCAACCATTTCAGCGGGTATGTCTGTACAGTGTGTGAGGAAGCGTGTATGGGTTATTACAAGCCTCCAGAAGTGTCACTACGAGCTCTGGCCAAACATGTCCTCAGGTCTAATGGGAAGAGAGAAGTGATGGTGCGACTTGATTTGTGGGATAGTCGCTTCTCTCCGGATATTCAACAGGTACGAAACATGTGCGGTATTAATTGATATCTTCGTGACAGTTACGAAACTTACCATCTCTGTAGACTTAATCTTAATTTTACTCCTATCTACAAGAAAGACATATACCATAATCTAAGAATATGTATAACCCAACTTCGACATGTATGTCTTTCTGTAAATATTGCACTGGTCTCATGGCTCCATTCTCTTTCTCCCATCACAGTCTCTGAAATGTGATTCCTCTGCTACATGTTTTCCGGTTAGCACTTAAAATCTTTTTCGGAAAAATTCAGTTTAAATGATTCCCCCTAATACTTTATGGCAATGATCATAGTGCATATGTATGTATGTGTGTCTCTCCGATTGTGATGTCTTCTCCTGTCACACGGGATCACCATACCTACTACACCTTTTATCTTGTAAACCGCATTGAGCTCGCTTCGGGTGGGTAAATGGGCCATTATTATTATTATCATTTATTATTATTATAATTATTAAATTTTTGAGCTGATTCCTAAATAAATATAAATTTTGTAAACAAACAATGAAGAGGCGTCACCAGACAGAAGTCAGCATTGAAGATCGTCAGATGGTCTTGATTCTGGAAAGAAAACTTAAGTCACTTGATGATAGTCCTGATGTGGGAAACGCAGAGATCGGAGCTCGCTTCCAGTTCTCTGAAGAACAAACAACATTTTGGACCCACGTCAGCAGTGGTGGTGTCAATGTTTTTGCAATCGAGCAGGTCTGTACAAAGCATATTTTAATTGTACTTTTTTATTGTATTTTAATTGTGGTTACTGGCTTGAGATCAACTGGAGCAATTTATTTCTATGTATGTTTGTGCTATTTATTTGTTTCTTTATTAAGCGGATATTGGTAGATTGTAAAAGATAGAGAAATACATTTCTCAGACCGAATAACTGACCTGCATAACCAATTACACTTTTCAAGAAAGTATTATATTACAATTGTGTATTACAAAATAGCTTTTGATTAAAATATTGGACCTTATTCGCTTGTAGTTTTTCCTTTTGGTTCTTCTTGTTTACAGAGACTACGAGTCAAAGAATTGTACCCTTGCAGGCGTAGGAGGCCCCCCTATTCCATGAAGTGGATGCTTCGCGACGCACAGCCAATCCCCCCACAAGAAGAATTTGAATGTTTTATATACATTGGCTACATTGACGGTCAGATTCCTATAGGTGCAACCAGTTTTGGCAATGACCAACAAACGATCATCTTCATGAAATCACCAGACTTTCTTATCTTACCCATCAGACGCGCTATGGTAGGTGCCTGATTCGTTTAAATTTTATTGCATTTCCTCAAGCAGAGACAACCCTGCCAACACATTCTATTATTCTAAAAGTCCTGCTGTAATGTTTAATGCATCAATAGTTTTCAGTAATTTAAAATTTTTAATTTTTTTCGAGGGCAAAAATACAGCTCATGCTACATCCATCCTTTGCGAGCTTCACTGGGACTAGCCAAAAACACAGCGAGATAGTAGTCGCTAATTAGGACTGAGGATGACAAGTGGTAGTAACATGTTTTTGGTAAACAGTGTGACTGTAACTGTGTCACTAATGAGTATTTTCTTTTTTATGGGCTGGGAGAACAGCAGCTAGATGAAGACCATCCAGACTTTACAATATATCATAAGCAGCCGGCACATGGGTAAGAAATGCTATTTATCAATTTGAAACATATTCTGTTGTATTGTATTCTTAATTCTTAAACATTTTCAAACATTTGATTTTTTAGAGCACAGTTTAAAAGTATTTAATGTCATATTATGCAGGTATGCTTTGATATCCATCCTGTTCAGGATTTGACCCGAGGAAAAATTTTTAATCTCTCCTCTTTGCACATTCCATTCTGCTAATGAGCGATAAGGAATATTTGTAATGGTGAAGCTTCCAAATATAAAGTGAACAATATTATTTATTTTGTAAGTACTTTTCTGAGTATTTATTAAAGGTTAAAATGCCTCTATTAGAATTGTGAAGAAGCTGAGCTACATTCTGTGTTCGTGTGTGCAAAATACAAAGATCTACGACAGCTGTACATTCCTGAAAATTTTTTAAGTATCCTTCTCACTTTCGTGTATACATTTTATTTGCAAGCAGCTGTCTAAAATTAATTCAAAATGTTGTCTACTTTCTCTATAAAGTACTGCAGTTCAGGGAGATTAAATGATTTTCAAGTTCCTGATTTTGTTAATAACAATTTAATGTATATTGTAACTATATTTATGTAAAATTTATGTATTATTTAAGTCCACTGTGTTATGCATTTTGTACTTGATTCCCCCACCCACTTTCCCAACATTGGTTATGAGCTCGAGCCTACAAAATAAAATTTAATTTGTCATAGTGTAGGTTTCACACACTTAACTATAATTTTGATAATATTTTGCCATTACAAATGCATATGGAGTTCCTCCACTTCTTCTCAGTGGCTTTTCCCTTCTCTGATAAATTATTGCTGGGTTTCAGTGTTTCCGGCTCATTTGTTCTCTAGTTGAAAGGCTACGGTTGACGAACTAAGACATGAACGAATAATTTCGGAAACTGAAAAGACTGACTTTTTAAACTTGCTGTACGTCGAATTTTGCAGTTGCCTGGCAGAAGCAAGACCTGCGCAAATGAGACAAAGTGAAAACACAAGTGTTAAGAACATGGCTTCACTGTCAGAATCATCGTCCTCAGATTATCAGAGGTCGTCTGCCAGTAACAACCAAGGATGCAGGATGCTGACACACGAGAAAGACAGTGGCTACATGAGAGAATTTTCTGACACCTCGTCGGTGAAAAGTGGTGTCTCCATCCAACACGTCCAGAGCATCAACAATCTCAAGCTTTATGTTCACTGCAGCACCCCGCCCACAAGGGACGAAGCCCACGGAGACCTCGTCTTCGGAGCCGAATGTGGAGACACCCAGGAGCGACATTTGTCCTTAAGAAACTCTGTCAACCACAACATAACCTACCCGACACCAGCCTCAGACCAGTGACACGGGTGGTCTTAGCCTACACAGACATGTCTACATCATTGTCACCATCGTCTCATAATCATACACAAAATGTAATGAGAGACATTGTGACCAAACTGCTCTAGTCCTCTAAATGTTGGTCACTGTGTCCTGTGGCTGTTAGCACGTGTGTCCTTACATGGGAGCAAACGAACGGTGAAAAGTCAACGGAATGAAAGCAGAGTGGCGATGAATGGCCAGTAGAACTCGCATGTTGTCATGGACGCGCATCTGTCACCAGAGCAACACACACAACACGTCCACGCGCATTCTTTCACACAATAGACAAAGATGTGCCCATGGGCTGCTCGTCTATTTACTGACAGAGGTCTAGTGTGTTGCTTA
Source organism: Pomacea maculata (assembly GCA_004794325.1). NCBI lineage: Eukaryota > Metazoa > Mollusca > Gastropoda > Architaenioglossa > Ampullariidae > Pomacea > Pomacea maculata. Next base: position 13,800 of record SRHC01003049.1, read on the forward strand.
TCACGCTAGCCCTCCTAATCCACTGGTCAACACAAATAATAACAGTTTTACACAGCAACAAGCAATCACACTTATATCTTCACTAAATCATAAGGCATAAACCATAATCATAACTACAGTTAACCATCCCGATATGGCATTAAATCTATGAATGTAAAACTCAAATCAACTATTTGACACAGCCAGCAAGAAAAACAGTCCAGTGGCTACAATACTCAGGGTGCACATCACCGCTACTTAATACTAATGTCCCACTCTGCCAGTTCGCTTCACAAAGAGTCTCAGTCTTCAGTTCAAACATTTGCTCTTACCATGAACGTAGATCCCCTGGACCGATGGCAGACGATATTTTTCACTTAACTGCTAGAACGAGGCTCGGGACCTCAGAACTTCCGGTTAAGCCTACCATGGTTTAGCGAATGACTTCAATGGCTATGTCAGCAAAGTCTGCAAGAGTAACAACAATAAAGAAACGCACAAAAGGCGGTTGATACTGCTGCTGGTAGAATGTAACTGCAAGTATCAAATTGTGTAAGTTTTTTTCCGCTTCCGCGAGCAGAAATATCGACAGATCAAGACAAGTGGCGAGCGGCTCTCATTCATGCTACAGGCCGCTACATCAGACCACGAACGTGTCTATTAGTTCGTGATCAGACACAAGTTTCAATCTATTGACAGCCAAGATTTGTTCAAGGCACTTGGAAGAAGAATGTATTAAAAAGGGTACTGATCTTATTTACCTCTTACTCTTCTTTGTCCTGTTCATGCTATAGTTCGCGACTATAAGGCGACAATTTTCACATAGCCAAAGATATGCCCATTAAAAAAAATCAAATTTTGTTATTAATAATCGCGTCATTCATTAAATTACTTGAGAAGTGTATTGATTAAATATTCTTCATACTGTTTTTAAAAACTCGCTGTATAGGAATACGCCTAGATCAACATTAGTGCTTTCAGTTCACACACAGAGATGATTTAAGATGTTTATTATGCTGGAAACCAGTATTAGAGGTTTTAAATAAAAAAACTAAAATATCTAAATTTATATAAAATTTATATATATTTATATAAAAGCGAGAGACCGAGATGAAGCATATATAAGCAAACACTTCATGATTCTAGATCTAGAAGTTTAAATGCGATTCATATTTATTATTTCATACAAAAGATTTCCGACTAGTGAAGCAAATACTTTTGAGTTCTAAATAGAGAAAAGTTTGGTTAAAAGTGCAAACAAGCAATACACTTACGGTAATTATATTGTTGATATCAAACGTCTCATTAAATTCCATTTTCGCGCTGCTCTTCCGGAAGTACGATTTTCATCTGGTTCGCCGAGACCGACCGCTGATCACTTCGCAAGAGGCCGACAGTGAGTCTCGGCGTACAGACATCAGTCCACCTATCTACGTCCATGCTCTTACCCTGATAATTCTTCTAATGAGTAGGAAAGTCTTACTGATCCTGCTACGTGGTAGACGGTGGTCCTCAGTCACTTGGCACCTGCTCCGCTCTAGTCAGGTCTCCTGGACCTTCTCACGCCGGCTCTCGCCCTCCTGGCTCCCTGTAACGATTCGCGATTCAGGCGAATCTAGTTAGATTCATTTTTATTTTTAATTCTCTTTGTGGTCAGGGAAGAGCAGTCGCGCGAGCACTGACGCGGCTCTGTGTGACTCATTCTCTTACGTCATGTATGGAATGACGTAAATGAGCTTAGCACAGCGTAACTAGGGCGACGGTAGGCAATGGAGAGCCATGTAGTACTTGTGATTGGTTAGAACAGTCTCCAAGAAAGACTGTTAGGAGGTCGTCCTAGTTACCTGGTCGCTAAGGGTGCCTGATTGGTCAGGAGGAAAAAAAGGATGAGTTAACTGGGTGGTTCTAACGTTTCTCGGGACAGTCGAGACCAAGCAGTTGGAGAGTACAGAACAATGTGAGGTTAACTGCCTTCAACGTATATCCAACGTGGAGTATTATCGTGTGTATTCCGAGTTGTGGTGTAGTAATTAATTCAATCGGAATATAACATCTTCGCCGATACTGCTTTAATCTCCTTAGCTTCACGAACTGCGTGAAGTGATCCACTGGATTAACCTGCTGGTCCAGTCAGTCATCCCGCCAGCCCGTCTGAGAAACGTTAGGAGGAGGTTGACGCTGGGGGAGTAGCGTTCTTTTATTTTGTTTCATCCACATCTCATCGTTAATTAATTTCATAGACATTAAATGTGTTAATCGTTGGCCGGACCTTTTTGTTGAAAAAGGTGAAAGAGTGCGGCGAGAGTGGTTTACATGCAGATGTTTACACGCGCTCGCAAACACATTCAACACACTCTTTCGTAAAAACGTTACAATGTTCTCATAGTAAATTGTTATTTTGTGTAGCAAACAAATGTTTTATTTCCTTAAGGACATGTGCTGGTGGCTGACATGGGTTGACATCGAAAAAAGCTGTATAAATATTCTGTATTATGATGATGATGTTGTTGTTGTTGTTGTTGTTGTTGTTGTTGTTGTTGTTGTTGTTGTTGTTGTTGTTGTTGTTGTTGTTGCCAAATCGTAGTTCAGCAACCTTGGGTTCAGCAACCGAGAGGATAATTTCACCAACTTGCCAAAAGATTAATTGAAAGGTCGTCAACGTCAACGACTAGAAACCTTTCTAGACTACACCTCTGTAGTGAAGGTGGATGATGAGGTGGTGTTTATGAAGATGATTCTGGCTGTTGGTTGTTGGTGTATGAGAGTATTGTACCAGTAAACCAATTCGATTTTTCATTAACTTCTTAACGCTTTTGTTGATGAATAAAATGATAACGATAAAAATGACTGGTTTGTTTTTTGTTTGGTTTTGCTCGATTTCCCGTTTGAAATGGCACTTGAACTAGTCAATCAAAATCAGTTTGATTTCTAGACCGGAAAAGGTCTGTCCACCCTGCAGCTAACGTCCACCCGGTCTTTGACATGAAATAAAAGAGAGCAAAGACGTTTAAGTCGTTAAAATTTCTTCACCTGCCTTCAGCGGCCTTAACATGGATCCTCGCTTCAGAGGCCGAGTCTATCGCATCAAATGTTTCCAGATTGTTTTTGTTACATTTAGAACGTCTTTCTCTTATTTATGCAAAAAAAAATTAAAATATAAATAATTACTACCTTAGTTGGGTTTTTTGGTTTATTATTTAGAGTTCTTGTTGATGAACTTTATCAATACAGCATAAAAACTTGACATAAACTGATTAATATTGCATAAGCTACATAAAGTCCATGTGTGTGTGTCTTCGGTGAATATTTTAGTCTGCTTCTCTTATCGTGTTTGCACAGTAGCAAAATTTAACTTCCTAAAATATCTTTTTTTAATCAGTGATCAGCTTGTAAAATCCTGGCGTGTAATGACTCTGTAGGTCACTAACGGACTTATTGCCTCCACCCCCGGTATGCTTGGTAATCACAGAATATAATAAAATTTTAGTAGATATGAACTACACACACACACACAAGAAAAAATGAATGGGATTGTCCTGGTAATAGGGGCAAACACTTGTATATGGAGAATACATAATGATGTGTCGAGCAAATTTGAATGTCTAAATGCTGCAGAATAATTATGACTAGACTTCCGCAAAAGGAGAATAGACTTCCTCTTGCTGATTAAATGCTTTCGAGCTGCCTCCTGTTCCAGTTATCTGCTCTTACGGACCGGCTCTCTATGTCTTCGGAATAAAAAGTTCATCATGAAGATAACTGTCTTGGGAGGAATTTCTTTCATTGTTTCTGTAGGACTTTGTGAGGTAGGTGGAAAATAAATGTCTTACACACTCTCTCTCTCTCCCACTGGTTTGTGTGTGTGTGTGATACGATATACGATATTTTTAACGATTCAGGCTTCTGTTGTACAACATGATAATGCATAATGTATAATGCATGTATTTAAGCATGCTCGCCACTAGGTTTTCCATCATTGCATGTATAATACACACACAGAGTAAATACAAACATGCATCAAACTATTACAATTATTCATATGGACATATACACACATATATATACTGTACACAGATGTGTTTCACACCAATAGTCAGTAAAATTATGTATAAGCACCGGTACAACGAAAGATATTCATTAACTCATTCAACGCCATGTAGTCATGTAAATACACAGGTACAAGCACTAATATTTATCAAAATATTAATCATAGTACATCATGTAACCAACTTACATCAACATTTCCAAGTGACCGTTCCTATGTACAATGGGGTTTAATTAATCGATGCAAGAGATTTTTTTCTTATTTCCATTGCATTGTAAACAAAAGAGGCTAGGGGTAGTGTACTAGGACAGCAAGAGCGAAAAATGAAAAAGGGAGGTGGGGGAAATTGATGTTTAACGCCATGCCTGGGTTCAGTTCTCGTCTAGGGCACGCTGTTCTTTCCCTGCATGTGGCATCTGTTTACATGGTTGCCTTGCCGTGATATACCCGTAGTTGCTGGATGTCACTGAGGAGTGACACGAGGGTGGTCAGGCCTCACGTGTCTCATGACTAAAAGTTTTTATTTTAGAAAGTAAGAAAGGAGACACGGCAAGTGGAGGGACGCTGCGTAGATGGAAGTGGATGAGGTCGAAGGTCATCTGAGGTTCGTGGGCCTGTTCTTCGTCTTTTCACATCCTTGTTTAGATGAGAAGTATCTGAAAGGCTTCGTAACATTTGTACTGTAGTGTACTGGTCCCTTCTCATCTACGACGAAGGCACGGATGTGGTTTCTGACTGGGCTTCCGATTTGTCAAGCTCATTTCCTACTTTGTTTAATTAGACACAATGTCTCTCTGTATATTGCTCCGACAACTTCTGAATATCTCTCTTACTGTCTGGTACAGCCGTCGCCATTTCTTCTACACCAAAGGCGGCTTACACTTGTCGAGACAAAATTCAGATTTTCTGCGAAAGTCTTTCATTATCCAGCTCTTCCTGAAAATTTTGAAGTGGTTCAGCGGACTCGGTATTTCTGTCAGGGCCAGGGTTTGGCTCGACACGTCCTCTTAATAGGTGCAGCCAGGATTATCTACGATATCATAAACTTATGGACAGAATTGAGAATAGTAGGTGCAATGAGAAGTGTCACACTTCTAGCCATGAAAGTCGCGCAGGTAAACACAAACATCCATCAACAGCACGATACACTGAGTGTCGATCCCCATGGCTCAGGCCGCAGAGTTCACTTTTTTAAAGTTTGGAAATTTCACAGAAATATGGAGGAATGTATACTCAAAATACAAAGCGTTGTAATCGTCTAATTGAGAAGAATACATCTATGTTAATATATTATTTTGGTAGAATAAGTAAATTATTGTAGTGTATGCGTTTGTGTGTGTGCTCGAGTGTGATGTGTCTTTTTTGTTTACCTCTGTGTGTTTGTGTGTGCGTCTGTGTGTTGTCTGTGCGTTCAAAGTTGGACGTGCGAAATTTCACTCAGAGTTTTTAAATTTATTACGCATATACCGAGAAAAAGAGTTTAAAAAATACACATAGAAATAGCAAGTTTAAAATTCATTGTTTTTCATATTTGCGCTGAACAAACCTAGTTTCGTTGGATGCATGTGGAGACTGTAATCCATACAAGGTCAGGCAGGAACATTTTATCATTCTTGCCTATTTAAGCTCTGTATCTTAATGAGTACATCGAAATTTTTCTACTATCATTTTTGTGAGAAAACTTTCTAAATCATCATCAATTTCTTTGAGATCCGTTCTTTTATCATATTTAACTTCAGGTCGTTGCGGTCTACCCGATGTGTGGTCAACCGTCCAGCAACATGTCGGGTTGCTGCATGCTGTCCCAAGGGGCACTGCGATGTACTGAGGTCACGTGTCCAGACGGTTATTACAACGTCGTCAGCAGCTCCACGTGTAGCGACTCTGACACGTCTTCAGAAGACAATGAAGGTAGCATGCTGGCTATAATCAAATTCACTGTGTATTTTCTTTCATGAGTTATATATGTTATAAGACGATGTATTCCCTCGTTCCCTTTACTGATTCTTGTAGCTATCTAAGAAGGTCTGCTTTAATCCTAATATCTGGGAACAATCATAAAAGACGGATATATATATATATAAAATGTCTGTAAAATGGAATGACTTTGGAAGTTCTATATTGAGACCTTACATAAGAAGGACTTGGCCGAGGCTTTAAATTTCCATTAAAAGCAAGTAAAATATGACAAATATTTGTTTTAATTTATTATTATTTCATATGAGCACTTCTTTTAGGATCATTTACTCTCAAACTGATTTTGGAATGTTTGTTTTGAATACAGTCCCTGCACAAAAGGAAACAACTGTTACACATCAAGGATCAAGTGGTACAATGGCCCCATCATTAAGTACAACTACACCTCAGTCAGTGTCGGGTTCATCAAAGGATGATGTGTCGGCCAGTCAGTCAGATTCAGATGTGGCCTCTTTTAAATCTCTTACTTCTGAAGCTCCTAAACATCTCCTGGAAAAGACATCCCAGAAGGCTTCTCCGTTCGATTCGACGGCTGTAGACAACTCGTCAAACGTTCCGACTTCTCTAAGTTCTGTGACACCTGTGACATCGCCTCATGTCTTTTGCTGCCAGTGTCACGAGTCATGTCTCACATGCTCAGACAAGGGTCCTGAGTACTGCCTGTCTTGTGCCCCAGGCTTTGACTGGAGGTCAACAAACACAACAGAACGATGTGTCATGGCTGCAGCCAGCAGATCTTCACCTTCACTTTTCTATCTTCTGATTATTTTAATAATTTTACCTATTTCCTTGTGTTCAGTCGTCATAGTCTACAGAAGCCGCCGAAGACGGCAGGTAAGGGATCATTCTCTCCATCCAAACTACTTCTTTTTTCCACATTCTTTTTCCACGTTTCCTATGCATTTTTGTTCACTTATCCTTATCCTTCACTTATTCACTTAAAGAACATTTTTCAGATGGAGACATCATCGTCCTCGTGATCGTCGTCGTCATCGTCGTCGTCATGATCATCCCCTTAGAAATCAACTATAATGACACATATACTTTTGTATCTTGAGTAATGCGTACTCTTTATGTGTTAACGGTTAATTTATATGAGTATAAAGAAGGAAAGAAAACAATCATTGACAACTTTTGGCCTTAGTACGACATTAGCAGCAAAGAAAATAGTAAACAAGTGCAAGTAATCACTTTGTTCTTTAACGTGTTCTCTTTCTTGTTCTGTTTAAGGTTAAGTCGATGAATCGTACTTTGGGAGTTAACAAGCCCTTTATGAAGAGAAACTCCATTGATGTCATCGTTAATGAGTTCCTAGACTTCCCTCTCTCACCAGACATAGGTTATCGTATCCCTCAAGATGAAAACCAAAAAATAATGCCACTAGCTGTTGGACCACAATATGAATCCGAATATTCCCCGATAACCACTGAAGTCTTGTCAAAACGTCGGGTTGAAGACGTGCCCAGGAGGGTTGAATCAGTGCGTGCTCTCGGTAGTGAAGACTGGAAAGCCCAGTCGATGACAGAGCTCCGGACTAGCGATTCTATGAAGCCATTCAGTCAGCTGTTTACAACAGAAGAGAAAAACAATTCATCTATGCCGAACTGTTCATTACCTAGTATCGCAGACATTCACTCTGACCCTGAGCCCATATACTGGGAGATACCAAATAGCTGTGATTGTATTGATTTGGGGGATACACAACCAGTACTCCAGTCATCTGTTAACGACTGTTTGCTGAGAGATTTTGCTTGCAAAAGATATATATCTGATAGAAGAACTCATTCTGAAGTCGTGAATGTTTCTGATTCAAGCTCTTTGAGCACATTAAGTTCATTCAGTTTAATAAGAAATTTGGATAATGGTGCTTATCAGTTGTCGTCATTAAATACTTCTAATGACTATGAAAGGTCCCGTTCTCTACCATATGACCAAAGATTGATATCATCTGCGCACGAAATACCCAACAAAGACAAGTTATCTCTCCCTTCTCCTATAATCAGTCCCCAGTGGCAAATCTCTAAAGATTTTTCCAGCAGTGGAGGTGTTTTGAAAGTAGCCAGCTCTAGTGTTTGTCTGGAAGTAGAACAAGGTGCTGTTGACATTACAGACACAGTCACTATTCGTGGCGCGGTGTCAACAGATCTCACCAACGCCTATGACGTGCTTACCTTGCCTGAAGACGAGGTCATCGTCAGTCCAGTCGCTGAGTACTTTGCAGGGTTTTACTTCCGGTTTCAAAAACCAGTGCGAATAGTGCTGCCACACTTTCTGTCATCTCACCTTCCAGGCCCCGTATGCATGTAGCCCGGAGAAGGGGTCTAATCGGTAATAGAGCTCATCCGGG
>SRHC01003050.1:0-22136 GCA_004794325.1 Pomacea maculata
ATCCAAACTTCTCTGAGGGCGGTCCATATGCGGAGGTCAAGGATGTGGACACACGACCTAAGTCATCCAAACGACACAAGTCGAGAGGTCATGTTAGTGCAGACAGAACAACACACAGAAAGAAGACTGAGGCTGTCGACGTTGTCAGGGGGAGGCCAGTCTTTAGAAATCAGTGACACCGTAAAAGTAAATACCAGAATGTGGATAAACAAACCTCAGTCACAAACATCAAACGATATATTGTGAGTGAGGGGTAAGTGAGGGAAGACAATCTCTCGCATGACCAGCTGGGTGTTGCTGTTCTTATAGGACCGTACGGCGAACGGTAGGACAAGTGTGAGGACCCGAGTGTAGTTCAGGCTACTATTTCTTTCTGTCTATTTATACTAGCGTTGGTATATCATGTCTATGGACACCACATCTGCTTGAATAATGGGTTCGCAACAAGAGGTCCTGGTCTGATTTTCCTATTTTTATGATGGTATTTAGGAAAATCTTGTTTTATACAGATTTTGTTGTCTTCCAACATATATTTTGGTCACCAACAAAAAAATGGATGCAAGAAAGCTGGCTTTTTGCAGTCAAGGTGCAGTCCACCGGTGTAGAACCAGCACTCCTTAGACACCATATCATTGCCACTAGGGGTGTAATGAGCTGCAAAAGGCACAAAATGGGAAACTCTTTGTGGTACATAAGACTATGTAAGAAATTGAATTTCCTAGCGAATGTAATATTTCTGTAATAAAAGAATCATTGTTGGTAAAAGGCTTTTGAGTCGGGTTTTAAAAAAAAAATATTATTAACGGTACTTTTAGTTATATATGATGGGGATATAACAGATGGGGATATAACAGAAAGGAACTTGAGAATCTAAACTTTTAGAGATATAAGATATATATTAGATATGCATTTCCTTTCTCAACAATGTCACCTTACTCAGAAAATTACATTTCAAAATATATTAACATATTTACACTTTGAAAAAAATATGCTGAATATTTTCCTTTTCATCTCTGCAAAGGCTGCAGACATCATCATCTTCTAGTCCCATATGGAATAATATTACTTTTGTCCCCAGAATTCTATATTACACTCTGATTTGAAGCCATTTTAATTTAATATCTTTCATATTAGCCATTGCTTCAAATATAACATGCCAGTCAACACTTTTATTTAAAAAATAGACAGTCGACTTAAGACTTATTTTTAATATCTCGCATGTGCTCCTTCATCTGCCTCGGGCTTAAAAACTTCTCCGTATATCATGCAATGTCTATTTGCGAATATTTTTGTGTGTGGCTTGTGTTTATGTGTGTCTGTGTGTTTGTGTGCGTGCATACGTGATTACGTGTGTGTGTATACAATTGTTAGCTTGAACGAGAGAAACGGCCAGAGAATGGAAAAGCTTGCTGAAAGAAAGAAGAATAAAAGGAAGTATATTTTTAGTTTGTCCATTTGTAGGAAACACTGCATTCCTCTCCTTTGCCGGCTTGTTAATTTTACTGATTGGAGTGCCCCCCCCCTCCCCCTGCTAACGCTATCCCCGGTCATGATGCCTGGACCACCAGTCAAGATGATTAAACTTGTTTCCTCCAACTTTGTTTTCTTTTGACAGTTTTATGGCTTTCTTTTTCATCTTTTGACCCATGCCTTTCCATAGTCAATTTTGGTTTCCCACTTATTAAAATTTCACTTTATCTTCCTATACAGTCTGGGTCACCAACTTACAAGCTTGGGTAAAAACAAAAAAAAAGCTTGCCAAACCCACCTGAAAACAGTAAACAAACACGATAACTGCGTTTCCCAGAACAAATAAGTAAGAAAACCAAATTTATTTTTTTTTTTAAAATCAACAATTAAATTTCTACAACTAGATTTGATATAAACCACTACAACAAGAAAACCTCAGATGTCAAACAATCCCGCAATGAATCGTTTCTTGTTTTAGGAAAGTCGCCAATAGCTGCAGCTGTCGGTGGAGCCGCTGCTGGTGTCATCGTCTTGACTGTTATCAGCGTTGTCGCCGTTGTCTGCTACTTAAAGAAACGAAAGGGTAAAGTTGGTGTGCACAGAAGGTCTTCGGGGAGATGGGAGGGGGGATTGGTGTTTTACGCCGAGCCAGCAACTAAGGTTATTTCACTGCAAGGCAGTCAGGGGAGGAAAGAAGTGGAGTTTGAAAATTCTCAACACAAAACGTTGTTATCTCCCTTTCAAAAGTAAACGTATAGACACGACAAAGCTGTCTGTTTTCTGTAGCATTCTATAGTTCCTAATGTAGCACACTGTAATTATTATATAACACCTCTAAATTTAAGTAACACATTGTTGTTTCGTGTGTGACAGACTTTTATTGCTCTGACTGTAATGTTTTAGTTTCATACGGGGAAGGTTCCCTCTCACACTTCTACAATGATAATTCACTTTAGTTATGCAAATTTCATGCTATATATTTGATTTTCTATTTATCACTTTTTGCAGTAATAAAAATAATGATGAGGATGAGGATGAGGATGATGATAACAGCCATAACAGCCATAATAGCCATAGTACCAATAAGGGGTATTTGTTCGTTTTATTCATACCTTGGAAACTTAGTCACTTTCCCTTAGTTTGCTTTCATGTGTAGGTATTTTACTGAGACTATACCAAAGGTTGTGGCAGCCGTCAAGCTGGAAGAGGAAGCAGCACTTCAAAGGCCTTGACAAGCAGACAGACCAGTAAACCAACACATGCACACACAGGTACACGAAAACACACAGACTGGTGCAGAGTGAGGAAGTAATTTAAATTAAATAGTTATTAACAGTAAATAAAAGAAGACATTTATAAATATGTAAACATTAGTTTTATTTGAGAAGTTTCCGAATTTCTGTCGTTTGTCTGCTTCCTTTTAACGGTATCAACAGTTCTAACAAGACACTGGGGTTTTCTTTTGACTCTTCAGGTTTCCTACCCTCCTGTACAGTGAAAAATTACATCAAAGTGGAAACACTTCCCTAAAAAGTAAGCAACAAACCATCCAATACAAAATGATTTTTAGGTGGACACACTTTTCCTTTGAAAATAAACAGCACTCTCTATCTATGCATTTAGTTTTAGAGAGATGAAATGCGAGGTTTTACGGATATATCGTCGAGCGGTGGTGCCACACCAGGAATAAGTTTCTTGGTTGGCTAAAGTTGATCAGGCCTGACTCCCACTCACAAACACACGGTGCAGCAAGTCATGCAGGTCGCCAACACGTGCAGCAACATAATTTTATTCATGGTGTGACATGCTTACCTTCATACATTATGTCACTGCTAACAATCTACTGAGATCAACTGATGGTGATTACTTCAAAAAACAGTTTTGGATAAAGCCATTAATGTGAATTTTCAAAAAGTTTAAAAAATACCTTACTTCCTAAAGGGAAAAAAGCTAAACTTAGCTATTCAAAATAACCTAAATTTAAATATGTGAGATATATATATATACTTTGTTCTGTACTCTTTTAATGAAAAAGTCAAAATGTACTAACAGACACATCTTGTCTAAAAGGGAGACGGCCTAATGAGTGGAAAGTAAAAGAAACAAGTTACTTGAAAAACTGTCAGTCCATTGAACTTAAGCACAAACCTGTCACCAGTCAGATGTTTTATCTCTTGCGACTGGTATAACTATAAATGAATCGATATAACGGAGGGCAGGTTAATGGTTTAGTTTCCATCTAAACTCAAAGTAATCAAAGATAAAAGAAAACTCATCATTAAATAATAAAAAGCAGATAACATCATTCTTGTTTGTTTGGTTCCTGCAGACTTTGTCCATTCTCGCTGATTATGCTGACTCTGGAATATTTCTCATTTACCATATAACCCTCATGTCAAGTGCTTAATCAGGACTCAACAGTAAGCCCCCATTCTTGAGATTTAGTTTAAACTTAATTCTTTTCTTAAAACAAACAATCCAACATAATACAGGGAATGTTGTTATCAGTATTACTCCAAGCCACGACTACCACTCTCATCATGCCTAACTTTTCCTGTCCTTGTCTTCACATTAATATTGTAAGAAGGGTGAAGCATCTTAAGTCAGTACTTAACGTGTCTTATTGAGACTTAGTGCTAAGAGGTAATTCTCGTCTGAGATACTTAGATACCGGTATTAACACGTAGCCGCTGTGTAAATGCGCTTTGATCGTTTTAAGTCAAATTTGCATCCGATGGGTAAAGAGCCCGGTAAAACAAATGGTTCGTTTTGAAGAGACACGATAGATATGGGTTGTTCGTATACTCTGTGGAAGGCTGGATAATGTTCTTTTACTACATTTTAACCAAACTATTGTGCCAGACGACTTTTCATTAAGAAATAAAAGCACTGCCCCACTACCGGAAGTCACGTGCCACAAAGGCCCAGAATTTATTGCGATCCAGTCTCCTCCCTCGGCCTTAAGTGTTGCTGAAAGTAGCATCTTACTGTCAGTCTGTCCATTCATAATACACATGTTACAGCTGTTTGTCAGTCCATTATGATAGACAAGTTCAGGCCTGACGAGAGGGGGGGACAGGGGGGTCTGGTGTACCCGGGCCCGCGGCTGTCAAGGGGGCCCGGCCTTGGTCAGTGGATTTTTTTTCTTCTTCTCCTTTTCTTTTTCTTTTAAAGAAAGGTCTAAGGACAGAACACCCAAGCATTACACATGTAGAAGTTGAGTTTGAGTGTAGATATTGAGATTCGAATTGTAAACATACATTATATACTGGGAAAATAATTTACGATTACAAGTACAAGGGGCCCGGAGAGGTCGTCTGTCCCGGGGCCCGGGCTGGCTTTCGGCGGCCCTGGACAAGTTACAGCTGTCTGTCAGTCTGTCCAGTATGATAGACAAGTTACAGCTGTCTGTCAGTCTGTCCATTATGATAGACAAGTTACAGCTGTCTATCAGTCTATCCATTATGAGAGACATGTTGCAGCTGTCTGTCAGTCTATCCATTATGAGAGACAAGTTACAGCTGTCTGTCAGTCTGCCCATTAAGAGTCACGCAAGATGAGGGCTATCCATAACATTCTCTTGTCAGTGTGTTTGCTCTTTCTCTGGATTACTGCAAGTACTTGCTTGCGGGATGCCCCTCATACCTCATTTACACAAAATTCAGAACGAACAGAACCCTGCTGCAAGTCTTGTGCTTAGGCACCTGTCCTGATTATTTTTTTCAACTTCTCTTCCTTAACATCCCGGTCACACAAATACGATCTTCGTCTGATGATCGTATCCGAAGTATTGATGTCACCAAAACAACAACATATGGTTATATGATTTTTAGTTAAAAGAGAACTCCTTCCATATATGCCACCTACCTACAACTGAATCTTTTAAAGCTGCACTGAAAACGCACCTCACCCTTGAGCAATACTTCTAACAAGTCCACACAATGTTTGTCCTTTTCCCCTTTCCCCTTTTCCGCTTTGTGCTATACTTTCCTAGTCGTCTTCCTCAGCAGATTCACAATATCCTCAGTTCTTGTTACTTGATTACTTGGTTCATCTTTGCGTTTTCTACAGTTGTATTTTATTTGTCTTCATTTCTTTTTCTGCTCACTCGTACGCTGTCCATGTTGTCCATGTCTCGTTCTTGCTGTGAATATGAATCATGCATATGAATATCGTGTGTACATGTATTGTATTAATTATTATCGTATTATTATTAGCATATATTATATCGACATTAAATGTGTAATGTACAAGGATTGTAGATATAAAAAAGTATAACTACACAATTTCTTTGTCGATTGTGCAAAATTACGTTATCTTATGTCAGGTTGGGAAAAACTTATATGAGTACAGATAGAGAACATGTTCAAGGTGTCATAATTGTCTTTCATACTATATCGTAGAGCTGCCCAAAATAAGATAAGTTAAAATTATAAAGAAAAGAAAATAGAATACAGAGAATTTATGTAATAAGATGGACTGAAAACAAGTCGCAAAGCACAAGTTTCTACAATCAAAATGTAGTAAAGCCACATCAAAGTGAAACTTATTTTGAATTAAGTAACATTTCTAGCAACTGTGCCCTCTCCTGGTTGCTGTATTATTACTTATTGTAATATTGCCTGATCACTCATCGTGTGGAAGCTCGATTAAAGCAAAGTGAGTGAAGTTATAAATCTTCGGTCTTATCTAAGCAGACGCTGCCATTTGAATGCAGACTTGTAAGTCCATCTAGGGCACAATGCCCAGCGTGCTTAGGTCCTGATAACAATAAGCAATTAGCTCTAATTACACAGCTTTAGACGTCGGTGACACAGGACAAGATTTGGTGTTAAGAACACGAGTCAAGTCCTATGCAAGGTCTGACTTTTGTATTCATACTGATAACCACACAGTGTAATACTACACTATTTATTCCAAGAGAAGAATTAATAAGCTTTCATTGGTCAAGGCGATCATACGGTGCTGCATCCTGTTTACAAAATCTGCAATATCAGATAATGGTAATGCCGCCGGGAGTGAGATTATGTTGTTATTCTTATCGTAGCTGCAGTCATCATGAAGGTCGTCGCTAGAGGCTTGTGAGAGTGCATTGCTTGGGCGTTGAGGTGTTACAGCATTTTGTTAAGTTTATGAAATATCGAAGCCCCCCAAGAACAACAAAAATATCGTTGTTGTGTACAGAAGTTGACGATAAAAATGTCTTGTACTGCAAATGGTTCTACAATAATTAAGACGCTTTAATGTCAATTGAAGCTACTGGAATTCTACTTGCCAATATAATGACATAAATATAAAAGCATATTATTTACTCTCATCTTACATCCTAGTGACTCAGCCACTAGGTAATCATTGCTCGTTAAATTATATTTATGTATGCCATCTAGGGAAAGATCTGGAGTGAGGCAAGGTTGTCTGCTCTCACCAACAATCTTCCTGATCGTCATAGACTGGATCATGAGAAGAACAACCTCTAACAGTAACACGGGCGTTCAGTGGACCTTCGCCAGGCAGCTTGAGGATCTTGACTTTGCGGATGACATCAGCCTGTTGTCCCACAAGCAGCAACACGCACAGACAAAGCTCACTCGGCTCACAGAAGAAGCAGCAATGACTGCCCTGACCATCAACATCAAGATGACGGAGGTAATGCGGGTCAACATAAAGCAAGAAGCCCCACTCCAACTACATGGGGAATGTATTACATGGGGAATGTCTGACCGTTTCACCTACCTTGGCAGCATAGTCAGCAGCAAAGACGGAGGTACAGATGAAGATTTCAGAAGCCGAATAAGCAAAGCCAGGCTTGCATTCCACTCCCTAAGACCTATCTGGCACTCCAAGGCTTTGTCTCTACACACCAAGATCCGCATCTATAATACCAATGTCAAGTCAGTCCTTCTGTATGGGTCTGAGACATGGCGGGTGACAAATGCCATCACCAACAAGATACAGACATTCATCAACAACTGTCTGCGCCGCATCTTTAACATCCGATGGCCTGAGAAGATCTCCAATGCGGACCTGTGGGAGAGAGCCAACCAAAAGCCTGCCAGCCAAGACATCAAGAAGCGGAAGTGGGGCTGGATTGGCCACACTCTACGAAAGCCAGCCGACAATATAACGAGACAAGCTCTGGGCTGGAACCCACAGGGGAGGCGCAGGGTTGGGAGACCCAGACAGACGTGGAGGAGATCACTCCACAGAGAGGCAGAGACAGCTGGCATGACATGGTCCCAACTAGAAAGGAATGCCCAGGACCGGGTCCGATGGCGGCGTGTGGTTGCGGCCCTATGCTCCACTGGGGGCGAATAGGAAAGATGAAGAGAAGAAGAATCTAGGGAAAGATAAACATTGACTGAAACAGATACAGTATTTCACTACTCTTTTCAAGAGAGCCGAAAGAGGATAGGAAGAATTGTATTTGTATTCTCCGATGATTGTTCTAGGACTAATGTTTACATGGGTTCTCTTGTTGTTTTCTCGGTGTTCCACAGAGATTTGTTTATAGATATTTTCACTGTTACTTTAGCGGTTTAAACCTTTGCCAACTGGCAGACTGCAGCGTAAGTGTCACAGACTGAGCTGTAGTCACGAGCCAAACTCAAAATAGCAAAGACGCAAGAGCGTGAATGACGTCAGTTTGTCTGACGGCGTGATGTCAAAAGTTGTGTGACGAAAGCGAGAATTATTAAGCAGAGAAAATAAGACGAGGTGGGAGTCAGAGCAGTATGCTGAGGAATGGAAGACATTTTGTTTTAACCTGTACACTGCACGAAGAAAACGTTTACATCGCAATATTGTTGTGAGTTCAAGAACCGATGCCAGTGATGATGACCTAAGACTGATAAGTCTTATCAATGCACTATGAAATGCCATCTTTCCCTTCCTCTTATTCTTTTGGGTTTTTTCCCACGAGCCCTCCTACTGATGTCTCTCCCTCTGTTCCTGTGCAAATTTTCCTCGTTATTACTGTTTCTTAGCAGACTCATCTTAGCGTCTTCTGTGTTTGTTTTTCATTACTTGCAAATACTGTTGTTCATCATTCAAATTCTCTTATGAGCTATCTTATTCTCTTATGAGCTGGTTTACTCTCAGTCGCTGAGAGCTTTATGTTTGTGAGCGTGATCGTGTGCTGTATAACTCACACTATTATTATTAAAATTGTGAAAAATATTATTATCTAAGAAGATGGCGTCTACGACATTAATCTTCTGGATTTTCAGAGCAGATTTTCTCACCGCTCCCCTCTGAAAACAGTCAGCTGGTCAAACGTGTGAAGTCACACTGTACAAACGTGTGTAAATACACGCTACAACCAGACTTTCCCGCAGACTTTATTTTTCTTAAATAGGTTTGAGCTCCAACTCATGTTTCCTTGCATGTTGTTCTCTCATCTTCTATACCAAAGTCCTTATCGACCTTACAATATCTACTTTGTAAAAGTGTATTTGCAAGATTTGGGTTACCTCGTGCCAATGATCAAAATATTGCCCGGTTCCTGAAGATGGGGTCGGGGTGTGTGCTTGTGTGGGCGGGTAGGTAACTGATGGGGAACTCTAAATGAGATAACAATTAAGTGTGTGCGTGCATGCGAATTAGTGTGTGTGTGTGTGTGTGAGAGAGAGAGAGAGAGAGAGAGAGAGAGAGAGAGAGACTGTGATCTTAGAAAAAAGAACGTGTGTGTCTGACCAAGCGTGAATTTTGCAAGGTCATGTAAACTTTCTTTGGTCATTACAAAGTAACACCGTTCTATTACCTACAATACGATTGATCATGGTTTCTTAATCTATTCGCGAACCCGATTGTCAAAGACTTTAATCACTATATTGTGTGTCCTGCTGTAAAGACTAAGACGGTCAGTAATTCATGCTAAAGGATCAGTTGATGTAGACTGACATCTTTGACAGTCGTTAGGACTTGTTCACATTGTGATACTGCACCGCGAAACATCCATCTCCTAGTAGCTTAGTCATTGTGGCTTTTATTTTATCTCCAGGAAGCGAAGGCATACAGATCTTTAGTCTGAGCCCATAGGCGCCGGTTCGATCCTTGTTTTACGAAATAAACGTTATGCAGACTCGAAGGCGTTAATACCTTGCTACAAAAATAACTAGAAAGTATTAAAGTATTCACAGAAGATGTGTACTACCTTCACCAAATTCTCGTTGAGAGTTAAGTGTTGTGTAAGCAATTAACCTCTGGAGACACATGCTGTTTGTTTGATTTACAAAGTTGCCGAAAGTTTTTGGGCGACCTTTAAGGTCAGGTCTGCATGAACTGTCATTAACTCTCAACATCTTGAGAGGTGGAGGAGGGACAGCAACCACCCGCAAGGCAAAGCTTTTGTGTTTTCACATAAAGTGAAATGCATCATCCTCTAAGTGTTTCCCATCGTCAAATTTGAGGTATTGTATGATAAAAGGTAAAAATAGATAAACAAATAACAAAAAAAGAAGAGATACGATCGCTCTTCAAACATGCAACTGCTTTTTCTTATTCCTTGCATCTAGTGACATTTATTGGTACATTAATGCAAATAGCTTGTCTTTGTTAGTCAGTACCGAGCACAACTTTACAGATCATCGTACTGTTTCCATATGACAAAAGTAAGACTTAATTTATCTTTATGCCCCAGCTCATGCCACACGTTTCGTGTGCAGATATGTCAAGGTAGTTCTGTGTCCACGTGTTGGCCTTCACACATTCTTTCACATTGTTGCAAGTGAAATCAGTGCAGAATTCGATGTTCCTGACCCAGACAGGGGCAGTGGGGGGCACCTCGATCCTCCACTGCATCATGCACTCGCCAAATTTCGGGTTGGTCACGTCCAGGTAGTCTGGTGTCCAAGAATTGGCAGGAGCGCTGAGGGTAAAGGGTGTGCCCACAGGCCCACAGGCACAGGGCGACCACACTGAATACCAGCGGAAATTTACCTACAGTAATACAGAAAATACAATTAATATTTTAAAATAGTTACTTAGCTCATTTTATCGTATTTTAGTATTAAGAAGCCTGCGAACAAACCTGACCTTGACAGACTTAAACCAGTCTGGACTCTCGCTTGCCGATATCTTCCAGCCCAGCTTGCACCCGGTGTCGCCGAGGTAGGTCATGTCCCAGTACCGTTTGGTGTAACGGTTTGGCTCAGCGCACAGGTTGTTTGCTGCCCGACCATTGCACGGATTAGGGGAACCCATTGCAGTAGACTTAAAGCAGAAGCTGCCTCGTTCTGAAAACCATGCTGGCACGCGAACCTGTTTTAATAATTCAGTTGTAAAGTTGAATGCGTTTTAAAAACAGAACAAAAGTCAAAGCAGTGCTTCAAAGTAAAAAAAGGACAAGTTATGAAACATACTCAAATTTTTACATATTTGTGCTTCTTTAAATATTTCAAGAAGATTCTGAACAGTGTCATTGCATTTGAACATGTCAAGTTTCTTTCTAATTGTTTGTTTACAAGACTTTTTATAAAAGTAGACACTTCCAAGCCATTACCCTTTTCTTACACGTTTACAGTCTTTTCTGTTTGCTCCATTGCTTATGAAATTTAATGAGATTATGAATGAAGGCAGACCTGGGCCCGCATCCGGCCCGCCTCCTGTCTCTGACCGGCCCGCCCGCTGGCCCGCCCGCCAGTATATATACTATATATACAGTAGTGGGTAAAACTGAGTTAACTATATTAGTCCGGCCCTCTAACACCATCCCAATTTCTCATGCGACCCCTTCGGAAAATTAATTGCCCACCCCTGAATTAAGGGTATGTATTACTATTAAAATCAAAAAATCTTAAAACGGGGTTTTTAAATAGTTTGAATGGTTACTGTTCTATTGTTCTATTGAAGACTATGATTTAAAACGCATTTCAATTATAGGTCTAATTAAATAGCTAAATCACTAATTATTCTTAGCTTAAATCCATGTTTAACCTTTTATAAATCGGTTTAAGCATATAATTTAAAGTTTTAAAATATTACATAACTTAAAAACTTCTTCCTAAATATATTCATTCCTGTTCACTTTAATTACCAATTCAATTATGGATATAAAATTTCTTCACCACATTTTGAGTTAAGTTGTTTTTCTCTAGGGTCAGTGCAGTCTCACACACTCACACCGTGTAATAAACTCTCGCCTAAAACTCACTTGATCCTCGATGGACTGTAACATTTTTTCGTCTGCGTCAGTGAATACCGTCTTCTTCTTGAGCTTTGATGTTTGCTTCAACAAATTGTTTAATTCTGTGTGACCGTCTGTCCAGGAGTTCAAACGGATGTACGTCATTCGGTCAAGATCTGCGGCCTTCGCTTGCAGAAAGTAGTTCTTCACGGCAGTTTCCATAGCTGCTCTCCTAGCAGGGCATCTGCATTGTAGAATACACATTGTTTGGTGAATACATACTAGAGGGCTCGTGAAGGATTGAAAACTTCATGTACTGAGTAACCATTACATGAACTGCAGGACAATGATACTTGAAGATTGTTCCGTTTTCACAATCTGTTTAGGGAGTAGGTTTCTTTTATCTTTTAATTTAGAAATCCATGTACTGAATAACCTGATACCCACGTGATCAAACTGCTGATAGTTCTCAATGTCCCAGACATGAAGTATGGCAGCTTGTATATTGTCGGCTGCCACACACTCAGACCACCCGCAGCCAGATTGGTTTGCCCACCGAAAAATCTGTTAAAAAATTTACCAACAAAATGTAGGTATATCTATGTGTAATTACACAGACATTTTCTAATACGCCCATCGTTTTTGATACAAACAGTGATATGCGGACAGAGTGACAAACATATCGAATGTGAAGAAAAAGAGTAGGGAAATGTGTTGATAATTTTCAAAACAGCTCAAACATACACACCCGTAGCTTCAAATACCACTAACAAAGAATTAAATACCTTATATAGCTATTTTACACGATACTCACTTAGAAGTTATCGACGATGCTTCTTCAAATTCAGACACTTCTTTGCTCTTGTCTTTTTTCACTCCCGTTTGTACGGAGAGGACGCTGGAAAACGTGGCTTTGACATTAGCCTCTACCTGTTCATCTGTCTTGCTCTGGAAGTACGACATGTCTGTTTCAGACCTAAAGACAAACATCCCTCCTAGTCTGCCCTTGTTAAAGAAGTGAGTACCATACGTGTTGATGAAGTTGAAGTAACCTGTGGGATCAGCAGCAAAGGTTGTGGGAAGTTTGTTAAGTTGTATTTGTGCACTTGCCGAGAGTTTGACATCAGCTTTCAGGCTGGCTGAGCACGAGCTGTACGCCGCGGACATCTGGGTAACCGCGCGGTGTTTTTTGGTGATGGATTCCTGTACAAAAACAATATGCATACAGCAAACACATTGTCTTTAAGTTAGTTTTTTTTTTGGTCTTTTGGTTTAGAAATCCGTAGAGCAAATTCCTTAAATTATAAGATATAAGTTCTTTTACGAAAGTTTTAATTTATTATAATTTTAAGACACTTCATTTTTGACGCTTCATTAATTTAATAAAGCTTGCAACAACTTGGAAGCCTAAAACACTGATTGTCCAATGTCTGAACAAGCTTTTTCAAAGCGCTCTCACTCGGCCCCAGGACAAGCCAGTATTTCATACCAAATCACAATTAAACTCCTAGAGTCAGCATTGAGGACATTACTAGTGATTTTCCATCATGTATGGAGCTAAGGAAACTGTCCTCAGGCTTTGCATGAGGCTATAATAGCCCTAATATTAAAACCAGAAAAAGATCCCGCAGACCCAAATAATTACCGTTCAATTGCTTTAACAAATTGTCTTTGCAAAGGAATGTAAACTCACCATTGCTTTGGGTGCTAGAATTCCAAAATCTTATGTCCAACATTTTGTAAGGTTTCCGGAAAAAACTTGTAGTACTACAGATGAAATGGTCCGATTTCTTGGCCTCTTACCTGCATCTTGGAGTACGATGAGCTTGCGGAGAAGCCGACCTTTCCTGTCTCCACACCGACACCGACACTGACGGCAAGCGCGTCTTTGATCTGACTTTCACTTTTAATTATCTGAGCATTGGAACTCTGTTGCCCTGACGACTCAATGGTCACGCTGTCCATCTGGTCAGGGACTTCATACGCTGTCTACAGGACAAGCAAGATGGTGTCACTTCCCTTCATACAATCTATGGAAATTATCTCGTTTTGAAGTGTTAATGTCAAGTGTATAGACATGGGTTTGATTTGCCTTTAATGAAAATTGAGCTGCACTTTTCAAAAAGCACTAATTTTAGCGCATTATTAACGTAATTATCAGTGAATCATGATTAATGCAAAAAGAGAAAAGTATCGTAGTAAGGGTTTTCGCAATTCTCTTTCAACGCTAAGCATTCGAATGGTTAAAAAGTTTGATATATTTAATCATGAACACTCGTTTCTCATGGCTTCAGGGAATTAGTTTTTATGTGGCCCTTAACCGTACAACGAATAATGTATAGGCATTCTTTGTGTTGTCATTACACTTGTAATAGACATTTCCTTTTAATGCAAATGTCAAGCTTACTCCATCAACTGTCGCTGTTTTTTCATCATCACAAGTGTAGTCGACCACAGCGCTTCTAAATCCGTTGTCTGCGAATTGCGACAAAGGCAGAATGTCCAGCTAACAACATATTAAAATATATATATGAATAAGGTATGCTTGCCTGTATACACGTGCGCGTACCTATGAGTACGTTTGTGTCATATTTTATGTGGCCCTGTAACATTTAAGAGATACCCATGTTTTACAATACACAGAGTTAAACAAATAACTAAAGTCGAAAGTAAAACATTGAAAATATTTTTTTAATAATTAAAAAAATTTAAATCATAAATAATGTACCTTTTATACGAAGAAAGCAGGATATAGTTAAAAACAATATTTTGACTAAACACGTAGCTATGATAAGTCTGATGTTCATCTAAATGTCCGGTATCTTCAGCATCATGAACGCTTTCTCTCTGGACTTACAGACTACAGCAATACTCATGGCTAGAGAAACCGTAAAGATAACAAAGTCGATTGAACAATCGTCTATAGAAAAAAAAACACACTTGCTTACAGCAAAAGTATCGAAAACCGGATTGATCAGGGTTCAAGAAAATTTGTTCAACATGCAACAAGTTATCATGTCTGCAAGTCGATCTTTCCAATCAAATTCTCGTGTTAAAAGATACGAAAGGGAAAAAAGAAACAAAACAGCACCTGTACTAATTCAATGGTCACAACAATATGGCGGTAAAGACGTATCATTCATAATATGTTTCACAAGGTGTGGGCTAGCATGTAGCTAACAGAAATAGTATTAAGAAATGCAAAGATAGATTATTTTACAACGGAAGAAAGAAGGAGAACTAATGCATGGCCGTTTAATAATTCACAATCAGCATAATTTAACATAAACATAATTCACACGGATAGGAACAACAGTCATTTGTATATCCTATATATCTTCCCTGATATCATAAGACCAGATAACGACTAATCGGATCTTATCCTTTGATTGTATAAGATAACATGACTAGTTAGACTGAAAAGCATCGTACTGATAAAACACTGTTTGTAATGGTTCTTCAGTAGGTTAAAGAAAGTTATACTTTAAATTATATTCCCATTCCCCATCACTGCACACTATAATCTGCTCTTCTGTTTCAAACTATTTGTATCTGCTTGATGAACGCTACCTTGGTGAGGTCTACGCCAGATCTCAGCTTGTCAAGACCCGGGACAACCTTCGAACAAACTTCGGCTCCCACAGAGTGACTCAGGCAGCAGACGACAATCAGGATGTGTAGCTGTGACACTACTGACCATCTCAGTTGAGACATCCTGACAGGACTAGAACGATAGAGGATTGGCTGCAAAAGCAATACTTCAAATATCGTCAAAGGTAACTTCATGGGAAAATGTTGTCCACATAACTCAGATACTCATAGACACTCGGTACAAACAACGTTTTACAACTCACCCGCAAAACAGTAAATACAGGAAAACAAGCTACCCCAGACTCCAATGTAGTCCTCGCTCACTCTTCGCGCCTTTTATAAATGATCCCTTCACAGAGAAATAGCCAATGAGAAAAAAGAGGCGGAGACAATCTTAGACGCCTTCTCTGCAGTTATATTTGATAGACTACAACAAACACTTGAATAGATTTTTTTTTGTCCATTTGTACGCGAGTGTTTCTCTATGAACAAAATACGTGAAACGTGCTATTACACATAATTGCCGATACCTGTGTAACAGGTGCATGCTAAAAATATTTAATTTTCGGGTATGTTTCGCATCAAAATAATTGTAAAAATGAATGGTCTCTCAAAAGTTGCTCAAATTGCGCAGCCACGCAGGACGTGATCAACACGTTTCTGTGCTATTCATACAAAATGGTTGCTTTTGTGCTAATGTTTGCAATCAATCCCTATTTTCATTCTTGCTGACACATCTAAAAACATTAAACATAGATGAAGCATTTTTAAACAAAGAATCATTTATACAACACAGGAGCATACCAGAGCAGTGAAAAGAGTGTTAAATGTTTGACCGGAAGTGACGACCGAAGGACTTCCGTTGGCTAAGAACTCTTACAAGTGAAAGCGAGCACAAAAGGTCCAGGATTAACAATAGCGAGGGCAACCAGCTTTCGGATGGCAAACATGCCAGACCGCTAGACGGAGTACTACACCCAACTTTACAACTACCCGCTGATGACAGAAACAAACATCTGCTAGGACTTCCAGGAAACGGCTCCCGACCCACGAAACCTTCGAGTCCTTTGCAATGAAGTCGAGACGCTGATATGGAGCATGAATTGGCGAAAGTATCATGAGTGGATAGTTTCCCTTCGGAGTTAATAAAAGGTTACGGTGAAGAGATAGTTACGAGTTTGGTACCCAAACTGTAGCAGCTAGAATTTATGCAATCACTGGTCATACCCCTGTTTAAATGGCACTGTCAGAACTATTGCACGATCAACAGATCAGCAACCATATTAATGCTTTGCTTAAAGTGATACAAACCCGCATCACACTAATGTAGAGGAAATACTAGCTGTATCTGGAACACTTGAGCCTACTTGTGTGAAGTGTTCGCGTCATGTGATTTGAGCCAAATGTCGCTACTCCATGTCCGTCAGTTTGATTGACATGCGGCCTCCTAGTAGGTACCTGTATCAAGTATATAAAAGTGGACATGAAGCTTGCCGGCACCAGAAGGAAGGACCGAATACAATCGGAACGATTCAAGGTAAAAGATTTATTATTTCATCATTACTTTGAGATTTTCTCAGTCGTAATTTCATTCAGGAAGTAAGTCGCGTCTAAAATAACCTATACATGTAGATATTGAGTTATAGTCTGTTTGCGTGGGAAAATAATACCCTCAGAGACAAAAGAATGTTATTTACATTTTGTAATATCTGTCAAACCAGTTACTTCTCAAGTTTTGTTATGCTTGCTGATATGTGCAGCCATGTAGTTCGCATTAAACGTATTACTTCTAGGGTCTGAACAGTGCAAAAGAGTGACAATACAAAGCAAAAGTAGCTCTAGATACGAATCCCCTTCTCTATTTTAAATTTTTAGTTTAAAGTATACACTGAGGGATATCGTATTGAGGTTTTTTATTAAGCAAAAAGTTTTTCTGTGAATAGACAAATGATGTTTTGCTCTTTCGACTGTTTCAGCTCTCTTGCGAAAAAGGTACACTTCGTCATGGAAAGGTATTTACATTTCACACAGTACTTTCTTCCTAATGGATGATTAGTAGCAAAATTTCTTGATTTCTTTCTCGCCAAACGAGCTACACAGAAACCTCTCCAAAAATTACTGAATAGACTGATACATAGACAACAATGCAACAAGAGTTCAAAACCCATTTCCCCCCAAATCGAAAAGGAACTATTTGGGAATTATTATACATTTGAAAAGAATGAGGTCTTGTTGAAGACAACATTGAATTGATTGTTAAAAATATTTTCACTCAGTAAGTTGTAGGGCTTTCTATTTGTAAAAACATTTTAGGAAATTACTTTTCACCCTTTTTAATTTATTGCTTAAAGGTTTTTAAGCAAACATCAGGATTTTTAGATCCATGATACATTCCTCATAAACGCAATTCAATATTTTTCTTTAATTTAAAAGTCAAAGCAAGCTAAATGGTATGTTATTTGAAACAGCTACTCAAAGTCATCTCCGATGCTGATTTACAGAGTTCGCCATGTTCGCATACTAGTGCATACTTTGTGTGCGAAGATGTGTATGAATACTACTAATGAAAAATATTTAATCTGTTTTGCAATGGCATTCTTCTTTTCTTTCGGACACAGAGATCATTTGCCTGGCAACTTCATCTTCAAATCGCTTATCTAAAAATGCAGTAGTTACACTTCAGCTCTAACAGAATCATTTATTCTCAAAGTCGATTATCTTTTTATCAGAATGCTGCAGACCAACTTCTGGATTTTAGCTGAGAAAAAAAGCCTATTGATGGCCTGTTTTTAAAGTATGTCTTTACTAATTTCTAAACACCAAAGTATTAATAATCGGTGCTCAACAGACTTTGTACAACTATAGAGACCGCTGAAGAACATGATGATTTAATGAGTTACATTGTGTTGCAGTGTCGGAAAAATCTTCCTGTGTCCCTAATATTTTACTAACACGCTGTAGGATAATGTGCTTTCTTCACTTGAGAAGTGATTGCTTCAGGTTGGCAAATGTCTCTTCCCCACAAATACAGCAAACATTGCCCGCGGTATTAACGCGCTTTTGAGAAGTTACTGTTGTGTCTTGTACCTAAACATATAAAATAATATCAGTTTTATGTAACAGTAGCTTCAACTGTGTCTCATGAAGTCAGAAATAATTTAAATGCTCAACCTTTCTATCGAGGCTATAAATAGTACACTGCTAACGTCAACTTACTTCAGAAGCCGCCTGACAGTCCTGCATTCATCAGAAAATGACGTATTAAACTCTGGATGACGTGTGCACGACGTAATTATGCAATGTAAAGCAGCATGACATCATTCCAGACTTATTTAGGATGTTGTTAAAGTCCTACTGGATAAACTTAAACGGTAAGAAGTATACAATGAACTAAATATAATATCAAATATCTTCAAAACGAGGGCCAAAAAATTGTTCATGGTCATATTCGTGTTCAGCACAACAACATTCTACAGATTATGACCTTTTGAACTCAGTAATACCTTCAGTGTTGACCAATATAATCAGTCGTTTGTTTCAGTACAGTACACAGATAACTCTGCTTCATACAAATCTCTGATCTTTTTGTATTTTCGTGCAGACACGCTTCTACAGTGGCTTTTCTTCTAGTTGTTTTTGCGCTGACCGAGTGCCAAGCCTTCACCTATACCAAACTGCCGAGGGACGAGCACTGGCCCTACAGTTATGTGTCTGTTGGACGGGCTGGCGTGTGGGCTGTCAACCGTGCAAGCAAGCTCTTCTATCGCACGGGAACCTACGGCGACAACGGCAACATGGGCTCTGGATGGCAGTTTAAGACAGACGGGGTAAATCAGGTTGATGTAGGTAGGGATACAGTAGCCTTTATCAATCCTTCTAAAAGAGAACTGTTTCGTATTGAAGGCATCAGTAAAGCCAACCCTCTCGGGGATAACCCGTACAGCTGGGAGTGGTGGACGATATACATTGGCGTGTCTCTGAGACAAGACGTCCGATGCTCTGTTCGTATCGATACCGACAGCAAAGTTCTGACTCTAACATGGCGAATATGCTGGTGGTTTAGCCGCATAACCAACTGGTGTTACAGTTATGATAGCTGGACCGAAAGTATTACCAATGGTGGCGCTGGTATCTGGATCACCACCAGCCAGTTGAAATATAAAACTGGAACCTACGGCTACCCTAGCAGCGAGGGAGGAGATTGGATCACTGTGGACTCGGGTTCCTTCCAACATGTCTCATCCGGCAGCGGGGTGGTGCTGGCCGTCCGTTCTAACGGCGAACTGGTGCAGCGCACAGGCATCACGTGCAGCTTGCCACAGGGCTCCGGCTGGTCCAGCATGTTAAACGGCATGACTCGGGTGGACACCTATGGGACCGTCGCCTGGGCCGTTGATGCTTACGGTGACATGTACTTTATCAACCTGTAGACCTCGTGACAGTTCTAGCACTCACAAGTTTAAACGAACTTCTCTAACTTACAAATGTGTTGAAGCTTCTTGTTTAGTAGTGTCCAGCCGCGTCAATGGCAATGTTTATTTGTGCAGTTATGATGTTTGGCACTTACTAAATACTAAGAAAATAAAATCATTATATCCGCAGTATGTTTTATCTTGTTTTTGTCACGTCATCTATGCATTACATGCTTTGCTTGGACTCTGAAGCAAATTCACGGACAAAAGAATAAACTGTGAAAGTTGCTGTTAGTATCAGGGGATATCAGATAAATATATATGTGCAGATATGAGATGTGTGTAAGGGAGGTTACATGTATGTATATAAAAGCAGAGATGAGTGTATGTGCGGGAGGAGTTACAGATATACAAGCAAATATAAGGCTGTGTGTGTGTGTGTGTGTGGGGGGGGGTTACACATGTATACATAAGCAGATGTGCGTATGTGTGTGTGTGTGTGTGTTAGGGAGATTGCATATAAGATATACAGTAATGCGTGTATATATATGTATATTTTGAACATCTAAGTACCCCTAAAAGGGTGAAAAAAATTAAGATTCCTGAATCAGAAGCTTTACAAACTGAGGGGGTGGGTGGATCTCTGGTTTCCTCAATCCCTCTCTTCCCCACTTATAAAATTACAATGCAAAACAAATGGCTAAGGCCTTGCAGATGCAGATAACCCTTCTAAGTGCTGAACATTGCAGCGTGAGAAAAGGCCTTCATTCCACTTCTGCTGACTCACTCAAAAACACGAGAAGGTTTTGCGGAAACATCTGTCAACTCATTTTATGAAATATTTATGGATGCGCTTTTACACGATTGCAAAATATCACGAGACGATATCATTGCACTTAAACCTTAGTTAAGCTTACCTTTTGCTTAACAAACCACTAATATACATAAACTTGTAGATACAGTCATCTGTTATCGAGATTCTTAAGGCTTGCAGACTCTATAGATTGAAGTGTAAGTAAAACTTACAAGATAAGCAGATATGAAAATGAGTTGAAAATACAAAAACAAGTACTTGATGTTGAAAATAACTTTTGTATGTAAACTACTTATTGCTCAGGATGTCCTTCGGTTTATTTCTTTATCTTTTATAAAAAGCTGAAGAAAAATTTAGTCACATAATGTATTTGTTGGGTTATGGACACATTTATTTGTTTATGCTGAGCAAAGCTACTCCTCATACTTCAGTTAACAGTTTGAAAACAAAATCGCCAAATGACATTAGAGGTCGATGCACAACATTTTTCTAGAATTATAACGGTTCTAAAAGGAAATTTTGAGATATTTCTCAAATTTTACTCCTGTATCACTTGGAGTCAATGCTGAAAGACATACAAAAATGTGAAAAAGTACAGAAATATCTTCTTTTTAAAAAAGTTGCTTAAGTGTAAAACGTTTTCGAGCAATATATTTAGTGGCTCAGTTAAAGTATTTAAAATGCACATGCTTGCGGGGAGAAACATGTTTACTTCAGCTCTAAATAAAAATGTACTTCAAGCCTTCTAATTGATTTAATTCAATAAAAGTTTGTTGGGGAGGACACACGAGTCACAGATAACACACTTGGTCCAACAGGTTTCCTTTCTGACAACAGATTACAAACATGAAAACTCTGGTCTGGGCCGCTGGGGTTGACAAGGCCAACATGTCCACCTGACCATACCGTGTTTGTAACCCAGAACAACGACTGTTGACTAGGCTGACACACCTGGCTGAGGATGTTAATTATAGAATTGTGTAGCTGGGATGCATTCAGTAGCTATAGAATTTTATTGTTTATATATGGAGAAAAAAATAAAATGCTTTAATTTCATTAAAGTTTTATCACTGTTGATATTAAAAAAAAAATTCTCAGTTGAATTTTAGGATTAGATAGCTATAGAGCGAGTTCTGTAACTATGAAATGAAGAACACAGCGAGATAAAACATTTTAATTCCCCAAATCAAGAAAGGTCTGTAATTTGTTACTCTTAATTGGGAGAAGAAGGCAGGAAGATACAAATTCTTTCTTTTCTAGTTGACTTTGTTGAAACTTTAAATAAGGTCAGAGGTTAAGGTACCTTGTATTCTCTACTTGGGAGGGCACCACGACCTTTATTTTCCTTTGTAAGGTTGCAGCCGTACTTTGTGTAGTTAATTCCTCTTCTTGAGATTTTCTGGAAACTTAATTCTGATAAAGGATGGAGTGGTGTTGTGGAAGGGTTGTTATCAGTATGAATCCACACGGCCGTTTCCACTCATCAGACGTGAGGATTAATTGTTCTTGTATGTCCAGTTAAACTTACACAAAATTTCAATCTGTGTATTTAAAGCTTCTTAGGGTTTACTAGAGAATTGAGCTTAGAGTTAATAACTTCCGATTTTTTCACATATTCTGATACGAGCACATCATCTTAACCTTGAGATTTACTAGCGACTTGAGAGTGAATATACCACTTCAGCTTTATTTGAGAAATTCTGACTTAAAACTATAGAATATAAAC
>SRHC01003051.1:9431-22094 GCA_004794325.1 Pomacea maculata
ATTTGTCAGACAACTTCTCACAGACTTACATTATTTACTTATTGAGAATAAGCTTTTTTGTCTTTTGGTTTTGTCTTTTAAAGGTATACTCAAGGCTTGTGATAAGGCTGTGGCGATGGTCAAAGGTTTCAAAAATATATTTAGTTACAATTGCAGAGCACGAGAGCAATACAGGAGAAATAAATGATTCGTTTCTCACTTAATTACCACTATTTCGGTTGCAGATGTTTATAAAAATCGAGTGAAATCGATCCTTGTGTCCTTCCGCCGAGTAATCGCGATATCTTCCCGAGATGGAAGACTTGTCTCCTTATGACATCAATCTCCTTATGACGTCAGTCTCCTTATGACATCAGTCTCCTTATGACGTCAGTCTCTGACATGAAGTTTCTGTGGTCATTGGGGAGATTTTGCGTTGGATTAGTGATATCCAAACTAATATACAATGATGATGATGATGATGATGTCGATTTGTAATGCGCAGGTATCCATTCAGAAGAATGTTCATTGCGCAGAAAAAAACAAAAGAAGAAAAAATAAAGTGAACAAATATACATAACACCATGAAAGTAAAAAAATATAGACAGAAGTGTTTCTTGGTTGTTTAAGACTTTTTTGAAAGAAACAGATGGGTTTTCAGTCTTTTGCGAAACGTGGTTGGTGAGGCGATGGTGGAGAGTGACGACGGCAGAGCATTCCACAGCTTAGGTGCCGCATTTTTGAAGGCCCTGGCTCCAGTGCGCTTCTTGTTGGTGTCTTCCACTGCAGGGAGACAGAAGCGTGACTGGGAGCCTGAGCGCAGGCTACGTGACGGCTGGCTCAATCAAGATGGCTTGGAGCATAATACGTCTAACTCTTTGGGCTCCCGAAGCTTTTTCGTACTGGGATCGAGCCTTTCTATTGGTATGACCCACTCTTTTTTAAGAATGTGATGAAAAGAAACTTTTGACTCTTTTCCCATCTTTTCGTGGCAATCAGGTGCAGCACATTCTCGAGGCATGGTTCTCACTAGGGAAGACACATGTCATAGGTTCACGTGACGGAGAACGAGACTTCGTCGAAGCAAAAAAGAGTCCCGTCTCATTTCTCTTATTAAACACAAAATTCTACTAAAAACCTTCAACGTTTTCCACATGAACACACATATAAATAGACGAGATTCAAATTTATCCTACTCTTTACGCGATTCTAAGCAGTTTTATTTTGCCTTTAGAATCCCTTTAAAGCTAAGTTTGGTATCTAGTTAAGACCGCTCGTACTCGACTTCTCCGGCTCGAAGATATGTACGATGTGTGATGTATATCCAAACACACGAATTTACGAACAGACTTAGTTAAATGGATTAAAGAATAATAAATATAGTACATTAATATTACCTTTATTAATATCTAATCGTGTGTTGGATTTATGGTTTCTTGCCATAATCAGACTAGAGAGAAGAGCTGTAACACTTATTTGTTTGTTTAATAAATTCCACAGTCTTTTCTTAACTTTGATCACATTATGATCAAATAAACTAGTTTATCACAAAAATGTAGTGAAGCATGCCCATTCAAAAGCCAAGCAAATAACACGAAACACTAGAAACCACAAAATGTAAGCTAATAATTGCTCAATTTTTAGTTAAAACACGAAGAATAATTTTAAATGCACGAATATGGTACAGAAAAAATGGGTTTCTACTATCTCTCTTTTTATTATTAAAATGGAAACAGTCAATTTTAACATACGTATAAGCATGTAGGTTCTAAAATATTTTATATAATTTTGCTTACATTTTAAATATAATATATATATTGTCTGTTGAATAAACTATAAAAGTTCTGGGATTTGTTAATTGACTGAACAAAACCATGTGTGGATGTTTATGGATATGGATGGGTATATGATGTAGGCCAGGGATGCCCGTCCGGCCCGCGAAACTTCTGCCCACAGTGCAGGAAATCGGCATGTTAGTAATAATAGAAGACCTAAAAAACGCAAAAAAGGGAAGAAGAAGTATTTATCCCTACGTAGGGGCGTCTCTCAATCTTTTTTTGGATAGACGAACATTTCGATTCAGTGCTCCGACTTGGTGTCTCTACGATGCAGCCGGACATTCAGAAGTTGGTTTCGGGTAAACAACTTCAAATATCCCACTAATTACTACATAATTAATGGTAAGTACAACTTGTTTCTAATAAAAATGGTATCTGCTCTATTTTTTTCTTTTTTTGTATTTTTGCGGTGAAGCGGCCCGTGACACGCATGTCGGAAATGTGTATGGCCCGCAGGCCGAAAAAGGTTGGGCATCACTGATGTAGGCAATTAGACAAATTGTGATAAGCCTGTAAAAAAAAATGTAATGGTATTATTAAGCTCTCAAATGGGCATGAGTACCACATCCACATTATAAACGATCTCTAATGGGTACCTTCTAATGCATGGTCAGAAAACTAAAAGCAAAACTTCTTATATCAAATTGTTGTTTCAGAAGTTAAATAGCTTAACAAAACAGTGAATCTGCCAAAAATAATATTTTCATTTTTATCTAAACATACGTCAACACCAAGAAGCAACACCTGTATTGGCCTTTCTAAAGCTGAGCACCGTGACCCCCAAAGCGACAAAAGACTGCTTCTGCCGACAATGTAGAGAATATTCCAGAAGCAAAGAGCTAGAGACGAGGAGGCACAAGAAAAATAAAATTGGCGGGGAGGAGGGGCGGCAAACAAATACCCAACCCGAGGAATTGCAGAGAGATGAAAAGTACTTTCCTTCATCGGCTGCGAGGACGGCTGTCGACAACGGAAAATACTCCAAATGTACTGACGAGATACGATATTTAAAGGTAAATAGACGGCAACATATAGAAATAAATGTTTGTACATTCGCACATCGTAATAGGTCTCCATATACTCTTGTGGACTGTTAACAAACGAGACACAGGAACTGAGTTTTTTTTAACTGGTTGATGTGATTGATTTCACTTTGGGTAGTTCACAGCAGCTGAAAACAAAACAGCAAAATAATAAAAAAAAGAAACCCTGTAATTTTTCCAAGAAAAATAATAGAACTTAAAGTTCCGACATCCCCAATTTCTTGTAAATGCAAATGAATGTCGCTATCTTTCCTGTATCCTTCCCGCTAACGCAAATATCTACATAATTACGCATACGTTGCACATATATATATATACTGCACTTAAATATCAAATTATTTTAAATATTTATCACAAGTAATTAGTGCACACACACAAACTAGAGAAATAGAGCCAGGTTTTAAAAATGCTACAAGTAAACAATTTGCTGTCATTTTATAAGGGGAATTTTCTGGAACAATTAAGCTAAATAAATACAGCATTACAATCAACTGAGACATCACAAAATGACATTCTGCTTTAATCGTTTACCTTTATGAGTTGGGAAAATAAAGGCTGCGATATAAAATCGCCCTCTTGTACCCTACAAGAGATTGGATATTCTCATCTTGCACTGGAAAGTTGTGGTGAAATAATCAGGTAAAAAACTACAGTAGAAGAACGCCTGTCGGCAACAGTCTAAGAAAAACTATGATTTGGGACAACTTTGTAAGCAATCATGAGAGGAGAACAATAAGCTAGTCTCAA
This sequence comes from Pomacea maculata, assembly GCA_004794325.1. Lineage (NCBI taxonomy): Eukaryota > Metazoa > Mollusca > Gastropoda > Architaenioglossa > Ampullariidae > Pomacea > Pomacea maculata. Next base: position 13,039 of record SRHC01003051.1, read on the forward strand.
AAACTTTAACAACTTTTGCCCAAAGATGTTTCACTTGATGGCAATGGAATAGACATGGTTAGCAGACTGTTAGGTGGAACACTTTTTGCTTAGAGTTGGTTCATTTAAAAAGTAATTACACGTCCGCAAGCATTAAGGACTCACGTGAGCGAAGTGCACATACCTACATCTGGACAAGAAACGTTGGCTTTCTCTCGGTGTAAACAGACAGGTGAGTGGCGCGATGTTTGTCTATAAAAGGTCATCTAACATTAATGACAATTTTGAGAGACAGTGTCTCTCATGCAGTAAAATTAACAATGAAATAGAAACATTAGGTTTCTTTGGGTCACCTGAAACATTGGAATAAAAAGGAATGAAAAGGCTGATAAACTAGCTAGACGCTGCTAACAAACAGTTTTAAGGTCACTAATGTAAACAAAATTTCCATTGCTATTTAACCAGCAGAGAGAGGAACAGAAATAAAATCAATCATACAAATAAGGTGGCAAGAAAATAGTGAGGTAAATATAAAGGAACCAGTAGAATGCTAGATGAACAGCCTTTGCATTTTTTCAAATAAAGTAGGTCTCATCAATCCAAAATTTATAGAATGAGACTTATCGAAGAATGTTTAAGATAAAGATCCTCTTTCATGTATATGTGGTGATTGACAGTGCCTTGCAAGTGCTTGTAGAATACAGTGAAAACGTACAACTCAGACAGGTCTCAGACAAATATAGACTGGCATTTATTTTGTAATATCTACCACAACCTGCTAAAATTTTTTCGCATAATAATAATAAAGTTGATTTATAAAGCACTTTATAACACCAAAGGCAGGCTCAAAGTGCTTTGCAAAAAAGAAAAAAAAAGACACAATAAAATAAATAAAGAAATCACAGACATCAACAATCAACGTCAATCTGAAAACCAATAAGATTATTGCATGTCCACGTAGTTAAGCCACTCATGTTAAATAACGCCATCAGTAGAAATGCAGTATGTATCCTTGCCATTGCATGAAACCCTCTGTAAGTGAATAAAGTTCTGCTTTTAAAAGAAGTTGGGAGTTAATGCGATGCGAAACTCAAATGTAAATCATTGGTGGAGTGGCTTAACTCTTGCAGAAAGAAATAATTATGGTCGCATAACGAAAACATCAATTCTAACGGTCACAAACTAGTTTCAGAAAGATGCACAGTGTTTGTCCATCAGACCTGTGTTTGTTGTACACGAAGCTTTCTGTGACAGCTCGCATCAAAACTTTCTAGAGCAATTGTAGAAAAGGAATCAGTTCGAAGTTTCCACTGCTGATGCACAGATCTAACATGTAAGCTATGGCAAGATGGCGCTGACGTGACAGTAGAAATAAAACGGTGTAGACGAGAAGAAAGTTGCCGCAGGCACAAACTTAAGTCCAGGAATATATGAAATTGCATTAGAGATGCATAGATGTATATTGTACACAAAGCTTGACCCAGATTGACAGAAAAAGAACAAAAGCGACGTAGAGCTCATCCTCTCTATCCACTTAGGCTAAGGGACATCACTCTCATTATTACACTGTCATTAGCAGTTACGATCATCCTTACTTCCCTTGTATTACTTCACTGACCGTGTTATTAATTATGGACATATTGATGCTGCATAAAGTGCTGGTGGCGTGAAATTTCTGTCAAAAAGAGTCTTGGTTTGTTGTTGAAAAGGTAGAAAATCAACAATCCTTAATCTGCTGATCAAATACAAAAAGAAATAGTTCAGCGTGTAGCATGACTGTTTCCACCGCAACAATTTCTCAAAAAAGCTTTTCTTTTACCTGTTAACATGCATTTACACATTTTACACCACCACTTAAGTTAGCCACATGGATGGCAAGAGAACTGTGCTACAACAAAGCGCATGTTAATTCCAACCTTACCAAATTGAAACAGTGAACCACTTCCGTTCTCTGACATCTACAAAAATTAAATGCTCTTTAACCTTTAAGACATTTTTACACAACTTTTGAATAAAATTCGACAACATTTTAAGCGATTTGTCTGACTTTCTGTAAAATGGTGTGTGTTTGTTTTGGTCACACGAATACAGAATCGGATGGTATGTAAATTGACTTAAAGCGACACCATGGATATGACTACATGGACAAACTATTGCAATGTGATGACAGAACCTTTCATTCACGACCACATAATAGTCGACATGAACACAGCGACTGGGTCAAAGGTTAAGGAAGACACTGAAAAAATGTTGGTGAAAGGAGTTGATAATATCCTCAGCAATGAGGTCAGCAATATATTTGTCACAAATTTATTCACTTTTTCTTTTTTAACAGACTATAATTGAAAAGAAATAAAATTCTATCTATGATTCTCAGCCTTTGATATATTCCAAAACTATCTCATTTTTATTATCAATATTAATAATATTAATGAATAAAAAATAAATATGCATAAACCCACCGGTGCAGGCTAAACTTAAGTTATAATAGTGTATAATATAATATGTTCCTTTAGATGGCGCTTATGGGATTACTAAGGTAAAACGGTCTTATTTTTTCTGTTGTACAGGTATACCTTTGGATAATAGGTGTTATAAATGTTGGAATGAAGCCGCTGCTGTTTTTATTTGGCTTTCCAGGCAACGCATTGTGCGCCGCAGTTTTCTGTAAACTGGGTTTGAAAGAGAGAATCAACTTGTGTGTCTTTGCTTTAGCTCTCGTGGACCTGGTGATGAACATCGTTACCTTTTGCATCGGTGTAGAGGAGGCTTTAAGAGAATTGCTTGGAGTGGAGTTAAATTTTTTTATTCAGTACTTTACTGGTAAATTAATGCTATTAATTGACTTACACATGTTTCTTAGAACCAATTACAACTTCTTAAAACGCTTACATTATCCCTTTTAGTAGCTACTAAATTACTTCACACAATATTGTGATAAAATCCTCATTTACATTTTATCTAATCCTAATCCGATTGGCGTTCTGCTGAACTTAGTGACTGGAACTATTACAATGAGCATAAAATGTTTCTTTTTGAATGGTCATTGCCATCAAACACTGTGGTCTTCATCTCCTTCAGGTCCATCTGGTTTCCTATGGGCGTCCATGTTTGTGTCGACAACCATCGCGTGCGAGCGGTGTTTCTGTGTGGTCAGTCCCTTCAAAGCACAGAGGTACATCAAGACCTCCATCACGGCCGTTGTCATCACAGTCGCCACTGTCGTCCTTGTCGGAGTATTTAGTGCAATCGTCGGTCCAAAGCACAAGGCGGTCACCGTCTACGATCTGGCCACTAACACCACCAGAAGTGTGTTCTACGTCACAAGGTGAGAGGAAAAATCGACTTTCATTTGGCATTGCATTTCTCCGTTTGGTATCCAATATTTTTTTTAAATTCTACATCTCACAGTGTTTGTCTAGTTAACTTCCGAGATAAAGTCCTATCGTTAGGTTTATGCGAAAATCACACAACGATAATTCACTAGTAGACAAGAATGTAAGATCTACAACGACTTGTCTTCCCTAGTTGTGTTTAGTGTTCCTCTAATAACATCTGAGAAACAGAGAAAGGTGGTGACAAATACAAACCCTTAACTAAGAAGAAATCACAAACGTTTCTTTTGATAGCCACTCTTGCTCGTGCAGACCAATTGAACCTCTGGCTATATCATTGAGTTTACAGAGAAAAATAAAAGCAAAGTCATAGCTAGATAAATTAAAATAATATAAATAATTCATGTAATCTTAACTCAACGACACGTGGGAGGTCTAGACATGAGACGCAGAATAAAGTTTCATTATCGTACGTGACGATACATTAATATCTACATGAAATTTCTTCTCCTCAACAGTTATTACCTGAATAACAAGGAACTTGTCGACATTTTCGACATATTCGTCTACTCCATGTTGTTTCCACTCGTTGCCATCGTTGTCACTGTGATCACCACTGCCATCACCGCCGTCAAACTGCGTCACGCTGTCACCTGGCGAGACCAGACCACCACCACCACCACCATCGTCAACAACGACACGACGAAAGCAAGACCTTCTGGTAGAGAGGTGGCTCTGACCAAGATGCTTATCGCCACTTCCATTCTTTTTATCGTCTGTATGACACCGGGGGTCACAGTTCAAATGGCTATGTATTTAGTGACTGAGCTTAACGTAAACAAACGCTATGCTAATCTCACACTTGTGTTGTGGAACATTATTAACATGCTGCGAATGGTGAACTGTTCTCTCAACTTTTATGTTTATTACAAAATGGGCTCGAAATTCAGAGAAACTCTTAGAGACATGTTTCGTTTTCACTTCATAGTTACATTAAAAGATAAACTTTCAGGTTGAAACGCTTTTTGCATTCAACACAGATTTGTACAAAGTAAATCAAAAGAAATTTTTGCCTTAATATCAGACTTAGTTAAATGGTATCCAAGTCAAATCGCGATAGACACCTTGAACACCTCACGAGGAGACTCAAGCAAACAGCTGCCACACGGTGTTTGTCTAAATTATCCCACGGTTAGAAACGCGAGAACTAGATGGCGCGCACGCTTACAATAACTCGAGCGACTGCGTGTATTCCACTCAGAAAAAAATATTGACGAGAAGTTAGTGTACTGGAGTCCTATGCGAGGGACGTATACCTCTCCAGTATTAACAATGCCGGAATATAGTCTTAGGCTCCTATAATTTTCGTTTTTAGTACCTGGCTCCTCAATAACCAAAAATAATTAGATTTTTTTTAGCAATTTCATACTAATCATAGACGTTCAAGTGGAACGAGAAATCATCCTCTGTTTCAGTTTTTTGGACTTAGTTCTTCCTTTAAATACTCATGGACATACTTGTGGGACACAATTATTTATTGCTATCATGCTTAGTGCAAAATTTGAGAGTAACATTTTTATGGAATTTCAATAGTTGCTTGTATCTAACAGGGCTTCTGCTAAGGCTAAATTCTTTGGGGTCCCAGGGACCCCTTCTTCAGATTTTTAAGGGGTCCCTGTTCTTCGCCCAAATTTGAATGGGACCCCATTGACGAAAATTGAAGGGGTCCTCCGAACTTTTAATGCGTACTGTACGCAATTTTTGCGTAAGCAGAAGCCCTGTCTAATAAGCAGTATATGGGTGTAATTCTCATGTTTTTCTACCGCAAAATACCAAGAAAAGAATTACATAAATGTTAGGATGCTTACTTTCATTGAAATTTAAGACTGCAATGTAATTCACAGAATGAGTTAAGAATTACGTGACGTAGTACATTGTTCGTTGATTGCAAATGCGATTCCTAGCGAATAATTAATTAACGGATGAGTTTTGGAGATTGGGATTCACGGGTTAGGTTTCTATCGCCTACATCTACTGATATCTGAAAAAAACTCAAACCGTTCATGTTGGTCTTTAAGTGAGTCCTGGAGTGTGTTATGCTCAATCTGTATAACATGTTATTACTATTAATGTGAAATCTGAGTGAGAGGTCCTAGCATTGGAAATGTGTTTAATTCATAATAAATTCGATGTTGATCGTATTCGCAAGAATTAGAGACGAAAGTAGGATAAATGAAAGAAGTTTTGGAATGCTGGGAAATTTGACTCTATTTTGCTTGAGTTTGGAGTTTTTTGAGCGTAGGTAGAAATAAACCTAAAAACAATGCTTTGGAGATCTGTTATGTGGTTTAAAATTTAATTTCACTTGTGTAAATTACAAGGATAGGCAGGAGGATCTTTTATTGTCATTAGTGTTTATGGGCAACTGCTTTTTTAGCCGGGTAGGTGACAGAAGATTAACAAAGAAATGTATAGACCTTGTGTTGAATTTCTTGTTTTGCTGATAGATGTTCTCTTAAGGGACTATTTAACCGGAATGACAATATAATCAAGAGTACTAAACTGTAGTGATGGATGCCAGTAGAACTAAAGACTGAGGTAATCTATCAAAGACACTTGCCTTAGTCTCCAACTATACTGTTTACGATATAAACTTTTATCGATTTATTGCCTGCGTTTATTATGATCTGTCATTTATACTCATGTACTCAAGTCACAGGTTCATTAAAGAATGTAGATATTCGAAAAAAATATTAAGTAAGAATTCTTGTAAAAGTATGTCTATGTTTCGGTGATTGGATTTTAACGAAAATCACAGCTGCCAGTTCTAACCCCAATATTTGACCTTTTCTTGCCATCTAAAGCGTCTGCGTGATTAGAATTCATCAACAGAGTCTCAGTCTGCATCTTGAGAAGTGCTATGTGATTCTGTTGCCAGGAGAGTGAGGAGAATGAGCGAGAACATTCCAGCTAAAGCCAAGCAAATCAGCCGAAACACCCCAAACCCCAAAATATAAAACTGTCAGTTCAAGTGTGATACATTATAGTATCAACATGAAGATTAGTTTTTGATAAAGAAGGATGGCATCGAACACGGAGTTTATACTATAACCTAGTTAAATAAAGCAAAATGTTTTTACTCCTTTTACCATACTACTCAGCATGTTTGTTTTAAAATAATTGGTATATGTTTATATTTGTGAAAGCGAAGATTGACGAGTATAATAAAGATCTTGCCTGTAGAATACACTTAAAATTTTCGTTTTTAAAAGACTAAGAAAAAGCACGTGTGGCTGCTTATGAATGTCGATGGGTACAGGACTAGACAATGACAAATTCTAATATGACTACACATTATGTGTTCACCTAATGAAGCTGTTACATGAACATGACTACTACAAGCACACTAAAGATTATCACGAAAAGTAATCTGCAATCTCATGCTCAGAAAACTCAAACCAATGTCTAATTAATGTTGCAGAAGCTCAACAAGTCTTGTCTTCAGCCAAGGTACTATCACGGATACCTCAAGTCACTTGTTTTTATTATTCAAGTGTCAACATGAAGTTAGTGTAACTAATCAGTGGCTAATTACAAGCAGATTATATGGTAACAATACTGTTCCTTTCAGTAAACTGTTACTTTAATACCAAGCAAGAAGTCGTTACTTTAAGTTAATTGTTTCTCAGAATATGAATAACGTTTTTCAACAGAAAATCTCAAGTGAAAACAACTTTTAAATTATGAAAACTGTTGTGTTCTCTCACTATCTTCTTATGTCCTCTCAGTCATGATCATGTTTGTTGACTCCAAGTAACTGCAAGTCGCTTTCCCTGACATCATACCTTTAGTTTTAAAGGAACATGTTAGTTTACATGAAGGCTGAGAGAAGGCAATGACCTCCTCATTTAACCAGCCTACAGACAAGACGACAGTCTCGACACAGTCCGTGTTAAAATTGTTCTGAGACAAAGACGCGAACGCCAACAACGACGACTACACTGAGCTCGTATAAGTATAGGTATAAGTATAGCTCGTATAAGTGAAACCCAAAAGGCGACAAAGCAAAATCTTTGCTCCTATCGATAGTGAAGATGGTTATATCAAAATCGAAATGCCAAACAGTAGAGGAGAACGAATGTAGGCGGGGCCATCAGATGAAAACCGGGAAATCGCCGAATGGTGAAATGTATACAACTATAAACTACTTACTCGAGATATAAAATTAAAAGGTAAAGAAATTGAATCATAGATGTAACTGTTTAAACTGTCTGACATCATTGTATCTATGTACTTCCTTCCGTCCTAAGTAAACCAGGGACTCTCTGTTTAGCTTCAATTTAGTTTTGTGCAGAGGCGCGAATTGCTGTACACACAACAGAACAGATAATTGTTGTGATTTTAGCAGCGTGAAAGTTCCCACAAATAGAATTTCTTATTGCATAAAATGTCTATGCAAATAATAATGTCTGTTTTCCTTCTATCCCCTCTTACGAAAACCAAACACAATGGCGAAAGTGAATATACAATTTTAAAATATCAAAATGATTTTTATCATAACGAGCCATTTGCCCTGCAGACATCACACACACACACACACACATATTTTCAGACAACGCGCCGGGTACTACATAAATGCTGGCAAGAAACAAATTCCCTTAAAAATTTTTAAACGAGGATTTCCTGGTCTCATCAAGTTACTTAGAAAATACAAAGTAACAGAGTAGAGGACGTGAACGAAGTGTAAATACCGTTTTCTTTTGGCGTAAACAGACAGGTGAGTGGTGCGGTGTCTAGTTTGCAAGAGACCTGATGTTCCAATGGCGGTCGTGCTTTCCGTATTTTATTTCTCACTCTCTCCTCTCTCTCTCTCTCGCTCTCTCTCACACACAGGGAATCAAAATCACTTTATTGAATAGGCCATCGGCCCGCTTCAAAGAAGAGAGAGATACAGAGAGAGAGAGAGAATGAGGAAGAGCCGAAAAAATGTCCACTGTGTCCATGGAACGGCAATGGAAGTAGGAACCTAAACCTCTCTTTGGGTCCCCATTATCTCCCTTGTGTTACCTTCGCTTTCTATGTTTTCATTATAGAAATATTGATGTTACAGAACATGAGATGGTGGCGATAAATTTCTGTCAAAAAGAGTTTCGGGTTGATATTAAAAGGCTAGAAAGTCAATTCTCCTAATCCACTACTCAAATATGAAAGGACAAAAAGCTTAGCTAAAAATAATCCTGAAACTTTGCTGTTACGTTTTTACACCATTACTTTAGCTAATTACATTAATGAATATTCGTTACTTTCTCCCACAAAGCGCACATTACTTTTCTGGCTTATATAGTAATACAATTGTCAACTGACTTGAGTGACAGCATGGATGTCACTACGTGGACAAGATGTTGTAACGTGACGACAGTGACTTCATCAACTTCCATCTACGACCAGATCATCGGCAGCATCACGACAGTGACTGGGTCACAGGTTAAGACAGATTATGATCACGTGTTGGTGAGAGAAATTGATAAAGTCATCAGCAATGAGGTAGGCAATGCATCTGTCACAAAAATTACTCATATTTTCGACTTTTATTTTCTACAAGAATAAAGTGAACAAAAGGGTTAAAACCTTTAATTAATTTATAAATCGCAGCCTTGGACATACTAAGCGTTTTCTCGTTTTTATAACGAATACTTTTATATATAAATAAATAACAAAAATAAAAAGTAAAAAATTAAACCC
>SRHC01003052.1:6199-22121 GCA_004794325.1 Pomacea maculata
GTCTGTCTGCTGGAGCATATTAGTAACATCACGTTAAACTTTGGAACTTATCTAGTGCATCTGGTTCATTTCAGATGGAATTCACATTCACAAAGAGGAATAAGCGAAAGCTGTTTCACGAAGGCTACGCCTATGTCATGGACCGCACCAAAGCCGACAACCTCACAATTTTCTGGCGATGCGAAAACCGAGGAGAGTGCAAAGGAAGGTTAAAGACAGTAAACGACGTTCTGGAAGGCCGTCCATCCACCCATTCCCATCCGCCAAGTGTAGCCCGTTGCCTGGCTTTGAAAACGGTTGGTGATATAAAACAGCGCGCAAAGCAGTCTGAAGAAGCCACAAGTTCGATAATCAACAACTGCACAGCAGAATTTCCACTCGCCGCCGCAGGTTCTCTTCCAAAAAAGGAGACTTTGGCAAGGATGATCCGAAGGATACGGAAAGCTCCAGACAGCGACATCATCAGCGGGGAGCTGAAGCTTACAACGAGAGGAGAACAATTTTTAACGTTTCAGACGGACGACATCGTTATTCTAACCACTCCATCCAATCGTGACGTTTTAGCACGTAACGCCCACTGGTTTTGTGATGGAACATTGGACAGCGCTCCGTTAGCAACACAACTGTACACCATCCATGTTCTTGTTGAGGATTCTCACACTCTGCCTCTTGTTTACTGTTTGACAAACAACAAAAACAGGGGCACATATCACGCGATCTTTACTTACCTGAACGGCCAGAGAGGTCTCATCCCAGAGACCATCACAATAGATTTTGAACGAGCCGCAGTAAACAGCATCAGTGAACACTTCCCAACCACAGCCGTGCAAGGGTGTTTTTTTCACTTTGGCCAATGTCTTTGGAGAAACCTCCAGTCGCTTGGACTACAAGATTGGTACTTGGAGCCAGAGAACTGTCTTCTCATCAAGACCATTCAGGCCTTGGCTTTCGTGCCTCCTGACGACGTCATCGAGGCGTTTCAACAGCTCATGGATTCGCTGGATGCCGACACTGACGAGACGCTTTCAGACTTCCTCGCCTACTTTCAAAGTACATGGCTGGGCATTGTGCAGCGAGGACGCCGTCGACGACCGAAATTCGACGTCGCCATGTGGAACGTCTACAATCGTGTGGGAGACAACCTGCCCACAACTAATAACTCGGTGGAAGGCTGGCACCGTGCCTTTGATAAGCGAATGTCTGTCACGCACCCAACACTTGCCCGGCTTGTCAGCAAGTTACGCAAGGAGCAGGCAAGCACCGAGCTTATGATGGAACAGCTTGCCATGGGCGTCAGGATGCGAAAAAACAAGCAGTACGAAAAAGTCAACACACGACTGCAAGCGCTTGTTGCAAGGTACGCACAGGAGGATGTTTTAGTTTTTCTCAAAGCTGTTGCGCATAATCTGTGACACAATCAAAGTGAACTGTCTGTGAAGTCTGTGTGTAAAATTTGTTTGAAATAAAGAATTGTTGTGTAATCTAGTAGTTACTTTCATTCTTTGAGAAGTAAGTAAGCTCTCTCTGTCTCTGTCTCTCTCTGTCTCTGTCTCTCTCTGTCTGTCTGTCTGTCTCTCTCTCTGTCTGTCTCTCTCTGTCTGTCTCTCTCTGTCTGTCTCTCTCTGACATAATGCGTCGAAAAGTCTGTTGGCTAAACGTCCGGTCGGCAAAACGTCCGCACACGAATAAAACTGCTTTAGCGCAAAAGTCTATAAGGTAGTCTTCTATTTTACGCTTTAACAATAAAAAACATTTGTACACAAGTAAGGCGAAGAATGTTAGTAGCCCAGCTTACGAAAAGAGGAAGAAATCTTTAACAATCTTCTACTCATTCAACATGACACTTTTTCACAGTTGTTTCATATTTTTTTTATAACAAGGATAAAATTAATTCTTTAATTTAACATATTTGTATTTTCTGTTTTAGCTCAAGAGTTCCGAGCTCGTGTGGACGGTGGCACAGCGGAGGCGGGACATCTGAAAATATTTTACAATGGAACTTGGAACACAGTGTGTCGTTTAGGTTTTGGACAGAAAGAAGCTTTGGTAGCCTGCAGAATGTTAGGATTCAACAGGTATGTGTAGTCTAATGCAATAATGAATTTCGTTTGACTCACTTTTTTTTCGTTTCTTCGTGGCACAAGGAGGAATTGTAATGTTCCTAACATTTATTGTGAACAGCAATTAGATGCATAGAAAAAACTAGTATGTCAGAGGTTTTGTATTCACCAAGCAATGTTAAGTTTAACATTGGGATATGTTTCACTGCATTTTGTTAAGTCCCGCACTTGGTTTCTAACAGAGAGGTATGCACTCATTTTCAACACTGTATGTTCTAATGAGTAATATTTTTTTTTCATGTATTTCTTCCACATTTACATATCGTGCAAATGATTTCGTTTACTAGGACGATGAAGATTTACAAAAATTCAGGTAGTCAAGATTTACAAGTCAGACAGATTGAGAAGCAAACATAAGAAGAAATTAAAACGCATTCACACTCAGAAGTTTCATAAATGTCCGCAAAGAATAAGTTAACAAAAATGAGGCTTGAATGAGGATTAGAAACAGATTCAGATAAGCCACGAACTTACATCCCCTGGACAGCTGGCAGACGATTTTGTTCAATTAACTGCTAGAACGAGGCTCCATACCAGTAAACTTCTGGTTTATTCACATATCAGACTACTAAAAACGAGGCATTAAACTTTCAAGTTTAGTCACATTCTTTTTTACTGTTCGCCGACACTAACTTCACAAGAGGTCAAGAGTGAGTGTCGGCATACAGACATCAGTCCATAAATACAGGTCCATGGACAAGCTAATGATATGAATGGTGCTACAGGTGCGGTGCTAAAACACATCCAACCTGCAAAGCTAGAGGGTAGGTGTGAAGTTGTAGAGAAGTAGACAAGGGAAAGTGTTGTCTGTGAATGAATTAAGAAGAAAAACTATCAGGCAATGTTTTACAAGAAGAGAAGAGTCAAAAGCAGTAACTACAACAACACCGCCAGCAACGGATATATGGAAAAAATGTAGAGATGCTCCGCGGCAAAGATAGGTGTGTGTGTGTGTGTGTGTTAGCACGTGCAAACGTAAATGTATTTGTTTTACACACCTTAGTCTGTATTTAAAAAGCATGTTTATTTTCAATGTCTACATGCATTCATATTCGTTTCTGATGTTCAACAGCACAACAGCAGTAGCACTGGGGACGGCAAAGTACGGAGAAGGCTCTGGTCTTATTCTGTTCGATGACCTGCAGTGTGTGGGGAACGAAACCAGCCTGGCGCAGTGCAAATACTCGGGGCTCTACACACACTACTGTAAACACTCGCAGGATGTCGGTGTCAAGTGCAACAATAGTAAGCAGATCAATAATATTTAAACTAATGCAGCTTTTTAAGCATTTAATTTATCTCTTTAAAAATTAAATTAAGGTGTTGTTTAAAATTACTCTTATTATGAATAATATCATCAATATCGTCATTAAAGTATAAAAGAATTTAATTGATGTGTTTCTACATAACTGAAACATTCTGATTATACTGGTGAAATTAAATTATAGCTGGTCTCACTTTTACGCAGGAAATTGTCTTTTTCTTTCAGCTTTTTTTATTATCCGCATTTTGCTCTAGAAACAAGGTGATTTGGCTCTAACTTTACGACTTTTTTTAAAAAATGACTTTCTTTTAAATAGTTTGTTTTCTCGATTTTTATTCCTCGTCATTTTTTCTCATTATGCTGTGCATTTATATTTGTTTCTTATGTTTAATAGAAAAGTCCATTAGGCTCCGGTAAGGGCAGAGTAACAAATGACGGCCCCTTTCTCCTTCTGCTTTTTATTCAATATATAATCTAATGGCGGCCCTCTGTAGGTGTACAGTTTGTACATGTTACGAATATGTCGCCCTTATGTCTATCAAGTAGCCATGTCTGTCGTGCCTTTAAAAAAATTGAAACATTTGATCATACAAAAGGTGAGAACAAGGTGACTAGTCCTGCTTAAGAAAACAACTAAGCAATATGCAGCCATCTGTCCATCTGTTAATCATGCATCATGACACTTTTTTTAAAGAATGTTTCTACTTATAGGCAGAAGATGTAATTTATTAATGTAGCATATTTGTATTTTCAATTTTAGCTCAAGAGTTAAGAGCTCGTGTGGTCAATGGCACAGCGGACGCGGGACGTCTGGAAATCTTTTACGATAGAACTTGGAGCACAGTGTGTGATAGAGGTTTTGGACAGGAAGAAGCTTTGGTAGCCTGCAGAATGTTAGGATTCAACAGGTAGATGTAGTCTAACTCAATCTCTAATTTTATTTAAATCACTATATTTTCGTTTCTTCGTGGCACAAAGTTGGGGGGTGGTGGTGGTGGTGGTGGAGTGTAATATTCCTACCATTTATTGTGATCAGCATATAGATGGATAGAAGAAGCCAGTATGTCAGAGGTTTTGTGTTCACCAAGCAATGTTAAGTTTAACAGTCGGATATGTTTCACTGCATTTTGTGAAGTCCCGCACTTGCTTTGTTACAGAGAGGTATGCAGTCGTTTTGTGTGTTTCAATGAGTATAAATTTTTTAAAATGTATTTCTTCCACATTTACATATCGCGCAAATGATTTCGCTTATTAGGACGATGAAGATTTACAAAAATTCATGTAGTCAAGATTTGCAAGTCAGACAGATTGAGACAATAAGAAAAAAAAAACATTCACACTGAGTGGTTTTAAAAATGTCCGCAACGAATAAGATAACAAAGATGTGGCTTGAATGACTAATGGAAACAGATTCAGACAAGCTAATGATATGAAGGGTGCTACAGATGCAATGCCGTAAAAAACATCCAACCTGCAAAGCAAGATGGTAAGTGTGAAGAGGTTGTAGAGAAGTAAACAAAGGAAAGTTGTGACTGCGAATGAATTAAGAAGAAAAACTATCGTTCAATATTTTACAAGAAGATAGAAGTCAAAAGCAGTAAGTACAACAACACCACCAGCAACGGGTATATGGAAAAAAAAATGTAAGTTTGGGTGGGTGTGTGTGTGTGGGCGCTCAAACGTAAATGTGTTTGTTTTTACACACCTTAGTCTTTACTTAGTGTAAAGAATATGTTTATTTTCAATGTCTAAATGCTGCCATATTCGTTTCTGATGTTCATAAGTACAACAGCAGTAGCCGTGGGGTCAGCCAGGTACGGACAAGGCTCTGGTCCTATTCTGTTCAGTGGCCTGCAGTGTGTGGGGAACGAAACCAGCCTGGCGCAGTGTCAACACCTAGGGCTCTATGTACACTACTGTGGACACACGTCGGATGTCAGCGTTGAGTGCAATATTAGTAAGCAGATCAGTAATAATTGAATTTTTACAGCTTCTTAAGCATTTAATTTATCTTTATAAAATTTGAATTAAAAGGATTCTAAAGGCTGAATAAAAGTGCTTAGAATCGCGTAAGGAGCAGAATCCACTTGAATCTTGTCCATTTTCACTTCTGTTCGTAAGGGAAATGTTGAAGATTTTGTAGCATGTTGTGTATAAGAAGAGAAATTACATAGGACTCTTTCGCTTACTGAGACGAAGTCTTGTTCTCCGTCACGTGACATGACATATGTCCAAGACTGCTTACCAAGTGAAACAGACTGTTTTCTATCATTTTTAAAACTTTGAAAAGTTCATTTTAAAACCTTAAATATACTCACGTGATCCTACTGACGACGTCAGATCTTCGCAATGACCTCACACACTTCCTGTACGTCCTTCACTGACGTCACAATCAGACTCGTCTGCTTGACCATCTCTGGAAGCCATCGCAGTTTCTCGGCGGAAGGACACAAGGATCGATTTCACTGGATTTTTTCGAGTTTTATAAACATCGGCAACCGAAATAGTGCTAATAAGTGGTTATTAAGTGTTAAACGAATCCTTTATTTCTCCTGTGCTGCTCTCGTCTTCTGTAATTGTAACTAAATATATTTTTAAACGTTTGACCGTCGCCACAGCCTTATCACAAGCGTTGAGTATCCCTTTAAGGTGTTATTTAAAATTACTCTTTCAGCTTTCAATTAATATTCTTTGATGAAAAGACTTTAAATCAAGTACATCCCAGAAAGCTTCGGACAAAAAATTATTATTGTTGTTGTTATTGTATTTTTTAATTATTATCATTATCATCAAAATAAATAAGAATGTAATTGATGTGTTTCTATATAACTGAAACATTCTAATTACACTGGTGGTATTAAATCATAGCTAGTCTCACTTTTAAGTCACAAACTATTCCCTTTATTATTTTTGACAAATAACATTCTGGACATGCCATGATATTACAATTCGACTGTTGTTATTGGTAAAGACCCTGGGATCTTGACTTTCTCTTGTACAAACATATTACTTTCCCTCTGTAAGTACCAACAAAAGTCCCCCATCGTATTTGGACTGCTTTTCCCTTCTTTTCATTCAATAGCTAATGCCTTCATGGAAGCGTTTCTCTTGTTCATTACTGACATCACTGATGTCAGGGCCAAAAAATCTAGATATGAATGAAGAAAGTGCATGTTAGTTACTTTTTAGCTCCTGCTCTTTCGTAATCGGCATCTTTGCCATAAAATCTTTATAATTATCAGATTTCTATATCTTAAGGAAGCTCGTGAAAAAATGTTCTGAAGGAAAACCATGCTTCCAGTGTCGAATTTGCTTGATTTCAAATAAGGGATCCTAAGGAAATCTCTGATTGTGTACCTTAAAAATCCCCTTTCTTTATTTTGGTATTGCCTAATAAAAAAAAAAAAAACAAAGTTAGATGATGTAAAGGTTTTTAAAAGCCTTTACAAATTTCCTTATCAGACCCATCTTAATGTAGACAAGTTTGCTCGGGTTCACCAGAGACAGTTGCGTGACATCATTCTTCACACAGACTCAGCTCCTACTGGCCTCTGAGTTCTTGAATAATTACTTCCAGAGACACTATATATGATGTAGTGGTGGCCCTCTGCAGGTGTACAGTTTGTACTTACTACAAACATGCCGCCCTTTTTTTCTATCAAGTAGACATGTTTTTAAAAATAATAATAACACATTTGTACATATAAAAGGTGAGAACAATAAAATCAGCTTAATACAAAAGGAAGAAATACGAAGCCATCTGTTAATCATGCTACATGACACTTTTGCAAAGCGTGTCTCTGTTTATTAACAGAAGATGTAATTAATTGATTAATAAGATATATTTGCATTATTAATTTTATCTCAAGAGTTAAGAGCTCGTGTGGTCAATGGCTCAGCGGAGGCGGGACGTCTGGAAATCTTTTACGATGGAACTTGGAACACAGTGTGCGATGACGGTTTTGAACAGGAAGAAGCTTTGGTGGCCTGCAGAATGTTAGGATTCAACAGGTAGGTGTACTCTAATGCAATTATTAAAAACATTTAACTCTGAAATTATACGATTTGTACACGTTTGATCAATTGGATCATTATAATGCGCGATAGAAAAGATCCGTAGCCTTATGTAGTGATAAGATTAAAGAGATTAAATTGCTATTATTGCTTTTGATGGGAAAAATACTTGTTCAATTAGTGGCATTAAACATTTAAGAAAAGAAAGAGCTCGTCACACCAGCAAACAAAGTCGGAATAAGCCCCCATGTGATTATGTTTACTATCCAAAAAAAAAGAGAGCAAGGCAGTGTCATCAATGTTTACATGAAAGCTCCTACCAGTAGTGCTTCTACAACTCTTAGCATACAGTACGAACAGTAGTGGAGACAAGCAGCAGCGTTGAAGCGAACCTGTACACGTGACAACAGGATCTGAGAGAAGACCGTTTACGGAAACTGTTGTCTCTTTGTTAAAAGATCTAGGATCCAGAGAGTTAGTTGGTGAGACAGATGGAAGTCTGAAACTAGACTTTCCTCCTTCAAGTGAGGTTGCACAGTGTTAAAAGCAGAAGAGAAATCCCCGGAGAGACGGATGGCATGAGTTCTGGGGTTTTCTTCAGATGTTTGTACAAAGTATTTGGCATAAACAACTTAGCTTCATGGACACATCATTGAGCTCTGCATTTAAGTGCAGGGGGTCAAGATGTGGATACAGTAGTCACAATCTCGCTGCTTAGAATTTTCTCAAGGAATTTCATGATGATTTAGCTAAGAACGACTGATCTGAAGTCGTTGGGATGACTGGACCTAATGGTTTTAGGACCAGATACCTGGACAACGTCCATATTTGTAGTAAAACACAGGAACATTGCAGCTGGTCAAATGGGAAAGCGAGGTTCTCTCGTCGTGTAGTCCACCTCTAAACAAGGTCTCTACAGGTGATGTACTCCAAGAGTCGTCGGAAGAGGGAGATGAGTGGTGTCAGGATTCATTGTGTGTGTGTTTACACACCTTAGTCTTTCTACAAAGTAAAATTATGTTTGTTTTCAATGTCTATATCTTCTCCTGTTCGTTTCTGATGTCAAACAGTACAACAGCAGTATCCGTGGGGACAGCCAAGTACGGAGAAGGCTCTGGTCCTATTCTGTTCGATGACCTGCGGTGTGTGGGGGACGAAACCACCCTGGCGCAGTGTCAACACCCGGGGCTCTACAGACACGACTGTGAACACTCGGAGGATGTCGGCGTCATGTGCAACATCAGTACGTAGACCAGTGATAATTAAACATTTACAGTTACTCAAGTATTTTATTTATCCTATTAAAATTTATTTAACCTGTTGTAAAGAATCGTTCTGCTAGTTTACAATGACAAAAACAGTAACTAATTAATGTGTTTCTATATAATTGCTGATTACACTGGTATTAATTATAACAGCTAGCACGTCTTACTTTCAAGTTGAGAACAATTTCATATAAACAGTTAGGACATAAAGTGAATTACTTACTATTCGACTGTTGATTGTAGTGATGATGCTAGGATCATAATTTCCTCCGTAAGAATTATTTTCCCTTCGTAAGAACCAACAAAAGTCGCCCATCTTATTCGAACTGCTCTTCCTTTTTTGTGACATTAAATGACTAATGTCTTGATTGAAGCGTTTGCCTTGTTCGTCACCGACATCACTGATGTTAGGGGGCAAGAATTCTATGTGAACAAAGAAAGTGCAGTTTCAGTGACATTCGAGCTCCTTCTTGCTTTTAATCAGCATCTTTGCCATTTAATCTTTATAATAATCAGATTTCTTTTATTCGAAAAAAAAGAAAAGAAATGAAAACCTCATCGACAATTACTCCAAAGGAAAACCACTTTTCTATTTCCTAATTTGTTAGCTTCATTTCAGATAATGGATCTCTCAGATCATTCATGTTTGTTGACCTGTAAAATATCCTTCCTTTATTTTAGCATCGCTTAAGTTGAGAAACTTTTAACTTTGATGCTCTAGACCAGGGGTCTCAAACACGCGGCCCACATTTTTGTACGACTCGCGGCCACGTCCGCGGTGTATATGTATGTTCAGAGAAGGTTGGTGTTGTTTGATTAATGGTAGAGAAACGGAATCAGCTCAGCTTGGAGGGACCTTTTGCAGCCATACACTGCATTCTGCACCAAGAAGCACTCTGTGCCCAAAGTCTACAAATGAAGAACGTGATGGATGTTGTCGTGAAGACGGTGAACTTCATACGTGCACGGGGTCTCAACCACAGACAGTTTGTGTCATTTCTAGCTAATTTAGAAACGGAATACGGAGAGTTGCTGTATCATACGGAAGTCAGATGGTTGAGTCGTGGAAAAGTGCTGCAGAGATTTTTTGAACTGAGACGGGAAATAGCATTGTTCATGGCAATGAAAGACAGAGACATACCTCAGCTCAGTGACCCAATGTTTTTGGCGGATCTTGCTTTTCTTACTGACATCACGCAACACTCAATACACTCAATTCACAACTACAGGGTTCAAAGCAGCTGATTACCGTGATGTCGGACCGCATCAAATCATTCAGATGCAAGCTGACTTTGTGGGCCACTCAGCTGGCAGATGGAAACCTGGCTCATTTCTCTTTTCTACAGAGCATAACGGTTGAACCACAGCGCCTGAAAGACTACGTAGACATCCTCTCCAGACTACTGGAAGATTTTGAACACCGCTGTCAGCAACTCACTGCTCTCGAACCACAGTTTGTCCTTCTTGCCACTCCGTTCGCAGTTGATGTGAAAAACGTTCCAGAGGAAGTCCAGATGGAACTACTGGACCTGCAGTGTGACACTGTTCTGAAGCAAAAATACCTTGATGTTGGAGTTCCAGATTTCTACCAATTTCTTCCTAGAGAGAATTTTCCAAACGTATTCTGCACAGCTGCTAGAATTCTAGAGATGTTTGGGAGTACGTACGTTTGCGAACAGCTTTTCTCCAGAATGAAGATCAACAAAACAACATTACGATCAAGACTGACTGATGAGCATCTGACAGCAACCTTGCGGCTTGCCACTACACGCGACTTCAGGCCTAACGTCGATGTCTGGTCTCTGCCAAACGATCTCAGCTGAGTGGACAGAAACATGAGTGACGAGCCATCTGCAGTAGGCCTAGTAATCATAGTTGTTGTTTTTTTTTGGAGGGAACTACAGTTCTGCTTTTTTATTAGTGACAGAGACAACGTCAATTTATTTTAATAAACTAAACTGCCTGTGCATGTAATAAACTACACTAAATGTAATTAATAATTATAAAATCTTTATTTTAGCATTTAACTGCAGTGACAGTAGTGTTCGTAAAATTTAATGAAAAAACATTTTCTTTTCGTGGTGCGGCCCGCTGACTGGCTGTTACTTTCCACTGCGGCCCACATGCTAATATGAGTTTGAGACCCCTGATCTACAGGGACAAGGGTGTAAACAATTTTGGACATTCTTTGCTTGAACTTTGTATAAGTCAAGGCTTATTGATTGTCAACGGCAGGGCCGGAAAGGATGATAACGTAGGCAATTTTACATGTAAAGGGTTGCGTGTAGTCGATCACGCAATTGCCTCCCCTTATATTTTTCCATATTTAGCAGAGTTTTCTATTGGTGAATTTAATGGGTGTATTTCTGATGTTCATAGCCCTGTCTACCTGACATTAATTTTTGATATCAATCATCACAATGTTGAGAATATTAAGTATAAACCAAACGACCAGAAAGGCAGACCATGTGGTTCAAGTAGACCAGTCTGGAGGCAGGAATTTTCTCCAATGTTTTTTAATAGTATCAACGAGGAACATGTATGTGAGTTAGCTGTCTTATTAAATAAACTATTGGAAAATGTCCATGATGTTACAGAGGATAATGTAAATGAAGTGTCTCAAAAACTAACTGACATAATTTTGTCCGCAGCAGAAATGTCTTGTATGATAAATACTCATCAGCATAAGAAGAAATCTATTAAAGTTAATAATAAAGGGCAACTACCCTGGTTTGATAATGAATGTAGACAAAAACGTAAAGAGCTTCGAAAAGCCAAGCGAACCAATTATAACATTAAACAAGCTTTTAAAAACTATAAATTTACTTTAAAAAAGAAGTACGAAAAATACAGAAGCCATTTACACAAGAAACTACGAACTATGCGATGCAAAAACCCTAAGTCATTTTGGAAGCTTCTTAACTCGTCTGGTACAAATAGGAATATAGTGGACAATATACCATCCCATGAGGAATTTGTGTGCCATTTTGAAAAACTAGGAAACATTCCTGATGAGGATATCCTACCTGATACATGCCCCTTAAGTATAAATGGTGATCTAATTATTAATGACTTTTTGGATAAATAGATATCTACTGACGAGGTACAATCAGGTATTGGTAGGTTAAAAAACAATAAGGCTTGTGGAGTTGATATGATTTTAAATGAATTTCTTAAAGCCTCTTCTCCAAAATTAGTAAGCATATATACATCATTGTTCAACCTTGTTCTACAGTCTGGTAAGGTTCCAGAAGCTTGGTCTGTTGGAATAATCTGCCCGCTGTATAAGGGTAAAGGTGACACTTTAAATGTTGATAATTATAGACGAATAACCATATTGAGCTGCATTGGAAAGCTATTTACCAGTATCATTAACTCAAGGTTATACACCTTTTTGGAAGTCAACAATCTACTAGGACAAGAACAGGCAGGCTTCAGAAAAAATAACTCCACTGTCGACCATATTTTTGCGTTGCATTGCCTAATTGATATTTATCTAAAGTGCAAGAAAAGACTGCTATGCACTTTCATTGATTACAGGAAGGCCTTTGACAATGTACAAAGACATATACTGTCGGAAAAATTGATTAGCCATGGCATAGGCGGGAAAGTGTTAAACATAATAAAAGATATTTACCATAAGGCAAAGTCCTGTGTTAAAACACAGTATGGACTATCCTCTTTCTTCACCTGTAATGTTGGAGTACAGCAGGGAGAAAACCTGTCGCCTGTACTTTTCTCACTGTTTTTAAATGACTTAAAAGAATTTCTTTCTCAGTATATTGATGGACTGATATTACCTCACACCCTAGCTAATGAACATGATTTTTGCAATGCTGGTCATTATCTGTACTTATTCCTGCTTTTGTATGCTGATGATACTGTTATACTTGCTGAAACTGCCAGCGATATGCAGAAAGCATTAGATGCTTTAAATGTTTATTGCAAAAAATATGGCCTTCAACTAAATACTGAAAAAACAGAAACTATGATAGTCTCACGTGGAAAGGTTAGAAAAGTTCCACATCTTTCCTTCAATGGAAAAACAATTGAAGTGGTATGGGATTATAAGTACCTAGGAACAGTTTTTAATTTTAATAACCAATTTAATAAAGCTATAAAATTACAGTGTGTACTGGCAAACAAAGCTATGTTTTCATTGATTAAGAAATGTAGAAAACTAGACTTGCCTTTAGACACTCAAATTAACCTATTTGACAGTTGTATAAAACCTATCTTGTTGTATGGAAATGAAATTTGGGCTTTTGAATCTCTTGATATTTGTGATAGAATGCAACTGAGATTTTTGAAAATGTTATTAAATGTGAAAACTAGCACGCCAACATGTATGGTGTTGGGTGAACTGGGCACTTTTCCTGTGTCAATTTTTGCAAAGTGTAGGTTACTGTGTTTTTGGTTTAGATTATACATGGAACATAACTCTGGAACCCCTAAACTATCTGTTCTCTTGTTTCATCTGTGCAATTCTCTAGCTGATAGCCCACTATGTAAACCTTCCTGGGTTAGCTATGCACGTTCACTATTAGACTAATTAGGTCTTTCCACTTTTTGGAAATTTGGCTGTAGTTTTTCTCCCTTTAATTTTAAAAACATTGGAATGCAACGTCTAAAGGATCAATTTATTCAAAAATGGAAACAAGAAATATATACAAATGAGATTTGCACCGCTTACAGAATGTTTAAAGAATATTTCATTTTTGAAAACTACTTAATAGACCTGCCACCAGCTCTTACATCAAACTTAATAAAATTTAGTTTAAGCTGTCATAAATTCCCTATTCAGCAATTAAGATATAGCGGTATACCGAGATATTTAAGAACATGTCCATTGTGTAATCTAGATGAGGTAGGCGATGAATTTCATTATTTGTTTGTGTGTACCCATCCTTTTTAACTGCCTCAAGGAAAGCGCTACTTCCGGTATATTTTGTATATCATCTAAATGAATTGAAATTTCAGCAGCTAATGAATGTTAAATCCAAGCGTATACTTATTAACTTAGGCAAATTCATCGAAACGGTATTTTCATTGTTTAAATAATCTATATATATATTTATATACATACATAGTGCCATGTATCAATTTACATATATTTGCTATATTGTCACCACCTGTTGTGAGCTTGTCACTGAGATAAAATTGTCATTGTGTTTTTTATAGCTGTGATGTTATGGCTAAAAATGCCCCCGGGCTTATAGCCATTAAATAAAATGTTCAAATGTTAAAAAAAGAGATGATAGAACTCAAGGGTATAACACTATTTTTCCCATATTTCAGGAAGACAGCGACGACATAGACTCATATTTATGTAGGTTTGAAACACAAGCCGAAAATACTTAACTGGCCGAAAGAGATGTGGTCTTTGTATTTAGCCTCTCATTTACAGGGCAAATCCTTAAATGCACCTAGCATTTGTTCTCTAGGGAGAATTAGTTATGGGATATTTAAAAAATACTATTAATTTTCAGCATACAGAAGAAGCATACAAAACATAATTTAGAACTGTGCGTCCCCATGCCACAGAATCCATGACGACCTTTTTGAAAAGAATGTCTAACCCAGGTAAAAGATAAATTTCCCGCACACAGATACCGAAGGATTATGAACACCAGAGATCTGATGCTACAAGAGTAATACTATTAAAGCATGTCAAAAGACTTATCCGTCTACGTGCGAGAGAGGGGCCTACCCTCACCTGACGCTTTGAAAGAGCAGGCTCAATGGGACAGGACTGCACATCCGAATATGTTTTAGCCAAGGAGGACCAAGACATCCATGTTTGTCAACGTGGGCCGCTACTCCCAACCTTCATCTACACAGTTACAGAGAAGTAGATGCCAGGATACATGTGTGTAAGAAATACAACTACAGAAACTCTTCTTCTTACATAGAGGGTCGAAGAAACACACAACCCACCAGATCCGCTCCAAACAATTCCTTGTGACCAACACATAGGTTTGAGAAGGATGACCCAAGACATCCATCGCGCTGGGCACCTCCACGGCAATATGGACACAGACCAGAATTGTCACTACCATAGGGACAGAGACCCAAAACCCCATGAAGCCACCTTTGGAGAGAAAAACCCGTTTCGGCGAGTGTCACTGCTAAGTGTTCAACCTTAGATAGACATGACAGAGGACAAGCACACCCATACCACAGAACAAGTTAGAAGGATAGTTACTCGTCATAAGGTAGAGTCAGAGATGACCAAGGCTCAACGAAAAACAAAACTGCCGTCAATACAGAAAAAATCCACTTTTTAGGATGTTCATAATAACTAAATCACAAAATGTTTGACCTAAGTGATGAAAACAGATCCTTGGAACAAAATTTCCGAAACTGTAAAAAAAATACCGGAAGTCGTAAATGCATACTACAGACAAGATCAGTGACCAGAGCCCAGAAATATTTTGGCCAAAGGCCGAGAGAAATGTTTGCGGAAATGAAAGAAATCAACTGGTTGTAATGTGTAAAGAACAGTAGGTGTGCATTGGTGATTTTGAAGAAAAGTTTCGTGAATTTGAATTTCGGCATGTTTACTTTGAGTTTTTTCTTAGCGGGTATTCTAATATCAAACACATAGTGTCGTAACGCGTATTCTCGGTCACTATTCTTGCAGTTTAGTTATAGGATCTGAAATAGAAGTCAGATTGTGAGGGCAGTCTTCCATAATATACAGTCTCTCCTCAAAAAGATACAAGTGCAGGCACTTTTCATAAAATTGTTTTCTTTTTATATTACAAAAGCAACATACAACATAATCATTAG
Organism: Pomacea maculata; assembly: GCA_004794325.1. Taxonomy (NCBI): domain Eukaryota; kingdom Metazoa; phylum Mollusca; class Gastropoda; order Architaenioglossa; family Ampullariidae; genus Pomacea; species Pomacea maculata. The sequence goes on from SRHC01003052.1 coordinate 21,655, forward strand.
CATTATTATACTGTTACACTCTTCAGGGTGGGGAGAATGGGGGACCTGGTCAGCATGCAGCGCCACCTGTGGACATGGAACTAGGTCAAGGCAGCGCTCGTGCAGCGTCACACAAGCCTCATGTCCAGGGGAGGCTACACAGACCGACACGTGTAACATCACAGCGTGCTGTGGTAACGTCACAGTTCTTATACTTATACCGTTGGTAACGTAGCAGTAATCACCTGTAGTATCAGGACTGACTCATGTCACACAAACATTTTACTGTGAGGAAGAGCTGCTTCATCTAGAAGCATTCAAGAGTTATGTACTAATTTCAAGGTGTTAGAGATATTAATATTATCTATAAATACGCTTACTTTGTGACGTTTTCATCTGAGGAGTGACCTTTGACCGTATGTTAATGAAGGGTATCTTAATTTAAAGGTAACATCAAGATGCAGAGTCACTCTGTGCATGAAGATGCA
>SRHC01003053.1:0-16268 GCA_004794325.1 Pomacea maculata
ACTTACCCAAACACGTGACCATATTGTTTTCTCCAATCTAGTAGTGTATAAATAAAACCCTGAAACAAAAACAAACCTGGTTTATGTTACCGCCGTTTTATCTATGTCTTATTGCATTTTGCTTTGTTTCTTGTTCTTTTTTCTCCCACTCACACAATCGCAAACGTTTGTGTTCATCTAAAATCTGTTCAACAATATGTGAAGGAGTTAGGACAAAGTAACAGTTACTTTTGCTCTCAAGCACAGCTCTAACCCTGGGCATTATACTACGGCTACCTTTTTCTCGAAGTCCATTGCATTTCCCAAGAATGGTAGAGGTTTGGGGCCAGGTATTCCCAGGCTCGTAAACATGCCGTGGTTCCATGTCGTGCACCTAAGATAACATTAAAAATAATGGAAATTAAGCATGGAGCTATTGGAGAAAAAAAATCATAAAAATCATAAGATTATACGGTGCTCACCTCTGCTCAAATGTTCCATTTCTTCTAACAGTTCCCCCATTTTCTCCCAAATAGTTGCAGACTGCAGAGGTTCGGAGCTTTTAATATGCTCCATAATCGGGTTTTTTGTTTTTGTAAATTGTTCCAATTGTTGAGCGATTTATGATGTATGAACGTACCACATCCACCATCTTTTTGCAACATCTAATTTCTATATTTATAGCAACTTTAAAGCCATGGATGCAACTTTGACAAACACTTCGAAAAAAATAGACGAGCCCTGCGAAAAAAAAAAAAAAAAAAAAAAAAATGTAACGTTGCTATTCTTGTACATCTGACATTTGATCGAGTTGCAGTCTGACTGGTCCTCCACAACAGAGTGCGTTGTTGAGTTCAGAACTCTTCTCAAGTGCAGGTTCCTTTCACAAACAAGACATCTTGTCTGCGCATGCGTATCTCTTGCAGGCCTGCGCCTGCGCACTGTGAATCTGGGTCATCTCAAGTAGGTCATGACACCTACAACGAGGGTGTTACCTAACTGACACTGTCGAGTAGGGGTCGTGGGAGGCTCGGCGTGTGTTGTCACAAGATAGAACAAGGTTCTCAAACTGAAAATTCGGACTCGTGGAAATATTGCGAGAAATAATTTTAGCTACACGGAGTCTGTTCGTATGTCCGAGTGTTCGTAAAGAGGGGGTGGGGGGGCGTCTGTATTTACATGTAGACTTTGACAAAGGTCTTAACCTCACCACCAGCCCCAAGAAACGATTAAATTCTATTTAAATACGACGCATGCACATTGTAGATGCGGATTTCTGCGGGGTAGGATTGCTCATCACATGACACCGGGCAGGATGTATGACGTAATTCGCATACAACTTTAGGTACACGTCAACCAACTGGAACACAGCAGTGGCGCTACCTTGACCTCCATGTGTAGTGCATGTTAATAGGTACAATGAGGACGAAAGAGGTGAGAGGTGAGTTGCCATCTTTGTATATCCTGTGTGACTCTCCTCACGGTCCGTGTGTATGGTGTGTGTGCACCGGTAGGCTCGCGTGTTTACGTACCTTGTGTTTGTGAGAAGGAAACTCGGGGACCGAGAACTGGTGTACCGGGGCGGTGCAGGCGTCAGTGGATGTGCACTAAGTGCGAGTTATTCTGACATTATTAATCATATGACATCAAGTTGTCATATGTGTGTGTTCACTCACGTGTGTCAGCAGCTAGCACTGGTGCTGATGATGATTACAACCCCGTAATCCCTACAGTAGACTACAATTAGCAAACATCATCTAACACAAAGCCCATTTAACAATAAAATACTGCTCCGCTAGCCTAGGATACAGAAAAATCAAAATCCTTAAGTCCAAAATCAAGGACTGTGTATGTAACCCGAAAAAGCCTTGACCTTTTGATCCTCACAGCAGTAGCGGCAAGAGAGCGTAACGCCACTGGGTGTTGGGTTACCCCAGCGGTTCTCAACCTTTTACTAGTGGCGCCCCCCTGACGAACAAAGGTACGTCCGCGCGCCCCCCTTAGCCACACAATATAAGCTAATTTCTCTAATACCGGTATAAGAAACTTTTAAAAAATGATCAATTTCGCGCCCCCCTTGTAAGTACGTTTGAGAACCGCGGTGTTACCCTGCCTCGTGGCCTTGCACTCGTGAGACTTCTACTATACTCTACCCTTCTCTGTTCTACAACGATTGTTTGCTTGCATGGAACTTTCTGTCTAGTGAAACACAAAGCAGCTCGTCATGATCCACTATAATTATGTCTAGTGCAGTCTAGTCTGTAACCCTGTAATCTGCAGGTCAGCAGTTCATGTCTACACATATACTCCAGGCACAGAGCAAGGGCGCTACATGCCTACACATCAGAGACTGCTCTAAGATGAAAACATCTGTACATATACTTACACATAGAGTGTCAGCACTAGTATGATGAGCAACATCAGCCACACAGGAACATCGACGAGTCCCAGCACGTCCATGTTGAGGAGAGAGTGTAACACGTCTACAGTCGTCAGACAGCAGGAGGAACTACTGGGGGGAGACAACTGGCGCAAACCTTTGGCTCGCTTGCGTCGCCTGAGTGTTTGTGTCCTCACAGTCCCACAGCCAGTGATTCACTTCTCTGTTCGCTCACATTGTGTGTGCACCGAGACGCACTACAATTGTTATTGTTTATTTATTTGTCACAGGGACAGAAATATTTCTTTGTGGGGAGCTCATGAACTAAACAAAGTAAGCAATGAAGTAAACATCATGCAGTTACACCACGCACTCATACAATAACTACACTGTTAACCCTTCCTCCTAGCGATGACTATCAGAGGCGCGCGCACATACACATACACACATTCTAACACACAGTAGGTATATTAGAATTGTTTTTCAGATCCAGCCCATAGTTTTACATGGCGCTGAAATATGGGGTCTGTGTACCAGTGATGATAGCACTGAAGAGGTTCACGCTTCTGCAATGAAAAGAATTTTAGGGGTCAAAACAAAGACGCCTAGCTAGCTTGCTGACATATGGGGAATGGGATCCCTTTGTTACTACGTCAGTGCGGTGTGTTGGATATTAGCTCCGTCTGCTAAAAATGCCACACAGAAGAAAGTCCATTTAATGTTAACTCCTCTGCACGAACAAAACAAGAAAACATGGCTACACTTTATTAAGATATTTTTGTATTAATACGGTTTTGGAATGGTGTGGGAATGTCAAGGTACTGGAGACGATAAACTTTTATTTTTTTTTAACAAATCCTGAAACAGAGGCTGATAGACTGTCACCACCAGCAGTGGCATGATGCGATTTAAAGCAGATCAAGATATTTCCCATATAATACATTCAAGACTCATTTGAAGCAACTACCTTGTCTGGTTGAAACACAGAGGCCTAGGAAATACTTTCTTAAAATGTACAATGGGCATAACTGTAATTAAATACTATCAGCAGCGTTATTGCTTAACTCACTCAGAAAGTTTGCTTTGACACAGTTGATACTGAACAGCACTTTCTCTTTGTATGCCCTGAATATATGGACCTTTGTAAACTGTTCATCCCTAACAAAAATAAACTATGCACTCTTCCCTTTTCCATTTCACGATCTTGATGCCAGATAACAGAATGCTAATTACACTGCGTCTTTGCTTCTTTTGTTTACCATGCATCAGAGATAAGAGAAGTTGTGGTGTATATTAAAGCCCTTTACATTCAGGAATGTCTGATAAGTTGCACAAAGAACAGTCAATATAGTTTCTGTCAAAATGTCCTATCTCTGAGGGCTTCTCCTAAATATATTGTACAGTTTCTGCACAGCTCCGAAGAACGCTATCACTTCTGGACAACATTCAGCAGCACGAGCCCCACACAGGTTGAAATTATGGCAAGTACAACGGAGAGACCATCGCTAAAGGCTTGTCTTTAACTTAAAGTGGTTGTACATCCTTGTATGAGCCGGCCATATTGCTGCCATTGTCAATGCTTTGCCCGCGGCAGTCGGATAATGACATGTGGTGCTTACTAACGGTACCGAAAAACCTTCCCTGTTGCTTCCCCAGCTTCCTTGTTGTAAACAAATTCTCGAGTTCTTTCGTGCACTTTGTATTTATCAGTACACGCATTCAACAATGATGCAGTAGTACTTGACTGTCTTCAAGGCTGGTGCAGTCGTACCTGACAGTGGCTCTCTCTCATACACACAAGCAGTCCAGCAAATGCAGAACAAAAAGGATGTTTCATAATTGTGTTTATCTAGTTTATGCTAGCAGTAACACATAATCAAATTAGTATCTTCTTTTAAATTAACTTTTATTGTTTCGTCATGTGTGTGTTGCTTGCCAACAACCATTTTTGTTTGGGAATGAAGAAAGATGGAAGGTTCACAAAAACGGAACGTTAGTCAATCCTGACGCCTGGATGCTCAAAAGTATTTGAATACTTCTCCTATTGCAGAAAATAAAATTTAGAGGGAAAAAGGGGATTCATTTGTTTTAACAATTAGATGGAAGATATAGTCTCTTTATATTGTCATGTTTTACTTTGTTTGCTATAACCATGTGATTAATCACAAGTTCATACACATATACAAAATATTATTTTGTGGAGCCCATCTAATACCACAGAAGAACTGTACATTCGTCAAAAGTCAATTTGAAAGTTCACCACGAGTTATATGATGCAATTTTAGCTTTGAGATACTGTTGGTACAAATCATTTATATATTAGACATATTTGTCCTCTTATTTTTTTTGTAATACCTTACTCAGCAAAAAAGCCCTATATAATGTCTTTAAGAAATTAATGCAGGAAACAAGTTCCCCATTCCACATTAATTTTATTTCGTGAGCAACTGTTTTGTTAAGCAACGCAAAAGGACATTTTCATATGATGTCAGCTGTAACCAGTTGGGCTTTGTCTTTGAGGATCTAAAAGCTTTAGTCAAATGACTTCAACTTGACAATTCTTTGAAATCTTGGTTCATAGCGCCCTTTATTACATTAATTCAGTAATTTATTATACTCACTATATTCGAGATATATTGGGTAAAGAGACAAAGATTATATATAAAGGACAACAAAGACAGTTGAAATCGTGCGATAGTGTGAGACAGACAGTTCATCCCATGCACGGTTCCAGCTTCATGAGACCTTCTGACGTCACACACGAAGTTCTGTTCTGAGCTTGAGAGGTTTCTTGGGTGCAGTGATTCCAGTTGTCACAAAATCGATCTTGTCCTGGACCATCACAGGGCAAAACATTAGAGATCAATGCAGTTCTGATAATTTATTAATCTGTGTTTTTTTAATATGTTTCCTAATAATGCTGAAATTGTCACAAATAAAATTTTACTTATTTAATAGATGTTGACACATGGCTCTTACTTAGTCCTCTTTATACCTATGGGGTATATAAGGCAGCCACTAAAGACTTTCATTTCTGTCTGTCAGCAGCAAGTTTAGCCATGCTGTTCCAGGTCAGATTGTTGATCTTTCCCTGCGCATCGTTGTGTTGGCTGGATAACGTAATCTTAGCAAAATCTTAGTCTTCCAGTGCAGATGTAGGTGTCCAACGGATTTCTCTTTTCTTGTCATATGTTGTTTGTTTTTTATGCCAGTCCATGGCCAGTGTTAACAGGAAACGTGAGAGAACTGATCCTAGTTTGACACCAGTGGTAATGTTTGAAGATGTCCGTTAGCTTGATGTTGCTACAAACCTCTGGCAGTAACAGATTGTATGCAGTGCTTTTATTATAATTTACTGTTTTGAGGTATTCCCTAGTGATGCATAACGACTCTCGGTGTATGCTATCAAATACTTTCTCAAAGTCTATAAACGCAGTTTTAGAGTGATTTGATTACTGCATGCCCTTCCTTTTCGAAAACCTGCTTGTTCTTGAATGATGATGTCATCAAGAACAGTGGTGAGCCTATTCAAAATGATTCTACTGAAGATTTTGCTTGTTTATGAGAACAGGGTTATACCTCGCCTGTTGTTGCAGTCACCTTTCTTTGGCAGTTTAAAGATGATTTTTTTAAAGATGAAGTTCTTTTCCATTCAAGTCAGGGGGCGGGGGGGGGGGCAAGCTTGATGAACCTGGAGTTGTGCATGGTATACATCAGACATTCGCTGGTTGACTTACATACTAATAGGTAGTTCTTTGAAACATCGCAGTGCAATGAGTTATTTTCATGGAGGCTGATTCTTCACCAGCGGATTATATTGCTGTTTACAAAAACACCTTGATCTTAAAAATAATTAGCCACACAATTAATAACAAACACTTACCGGCGTGTCCTCGCACGGAAGAAACCGGAAATGACGAAGCATGCGCACAGCAGCAAACTTGATTTCTAGAAGCGCCAGACGCATGCCGATACACTGACGTGGACCGTAGCCAAAGGCCAGCTCCAGGAGAATGCTAGGTAGCTTGGAGCTCTCTGCCTCGCTAAACCTGTCATGAAATGTAAGACGACGAATTATGTGTGTGTGTGCTTTTGGACACAAGTAAACGGTGCATTTATTCAAGATAATATTCAGTGCCTTCATAAATACCAGTTGCTACAATCTCTATTTTACACCTTGTCACAACCCTGATGGCGTTTTTATTTTCTTGAATGACATCGAGAACCGGGAAAGGTGGGCGGATGGTGTTTTGCATGGGTTAGGGCGTGAGTGGGAGCGGTTCACAATGGCCAGCTTTTTCTTTGCTGCAACATCACTGAGTGCAACATCCACTAGAATAAATGGCAAAAATTAGGATTGAGAGAATAAGAGTGACTTTTGCTACCTGACCGTTTTCTTCAATGTTGTGTGTAAAGTCCTGATCAGACTTATTAAAAGTATAAATTATTCACGTCAGCAAGGGTTTGTCCGCCTCAATTTTTGTTTTTTAGTTGTTCTGCGTAGGTTTTTGATTCAATTATTAATTAGAAAGTGTTAAATTTTAAAAAAACGTATAGTGAATCTAAATGATTGTTAGATGTTAAGGAATGCAGTTTTCACTCATCTTTCATCTAAGAATTTATCAGGTCTGATAGCGTTAGAAGTTACCTTTCAGGCCAGAATTTCTCCGGGTCGTCGAAGTAGTCTGGGTCGTGCATGATGCTGTAGATGGGGATAGCCACTCCCATGCCGGCGGGAATGGTCACTCCTTTAATGGTTCTCGACTTCAGTGCTTGTCTGGTGATGCTGTTTTGAGGAGAGGAAGCAAAGTCTGACAAGTGTAGAGTGTCGGGTCCGAATTTTTAGCTCGTACACTAAATAAATAAGTATAAAATGTTTTGTTTATAAACATTACTCTAAGTATAATTTTTAAGAATATGATCATGTGTCTGTCCACTGTGCTTCTGTTTGTGACGTACTTGTTTACACATGTGGTTGAGAGTTGAGGAAAGGAGGGTTAATACTCATTTTACTTTCTGCTCTCTCTCTCTCAAGGTCAGAACAGAAATCTTAGGAATACATGCTCAAAGAATTGAAATGGAAAATGAGAATATTTTGATAGGCTTATAAAAGTTTACATATTGTTGGTATTAAAACAAAACTTGCAGTGTTTCTTTCTCGCAAAATGTGTATATATCTTTGTCTTCCTGTAAATCCAGTATCTTAAACAAAGAGTTACAAATTAATATATTTTAAAAATACCCTCACCTCCAAACGAATCAACGTAAAACTTTTATATTTAAAATAAAATCTTTGACTACAGTGACAGCTATGTACAGTTATCAGAGAAATCCTTTGGTTATTACAGTGACATTCGGAACTGACAACATTGCGGTGTAAGACAACTCACAATGACACAGGTGGGAAGACCCGGAGTGTCTCGTGGATGACGTTGTCCAGGTACTTCAGTCTGCCCACGTTGTCGTAGGTGGGGTCCTCCTGGGTACATGGGTATTGTAACGGAGATTATGAGACACTAGATGGACACTGAGTGAAGACTGTGAGGTCAGATAATAAATAGTTCTTTTATTGGTTTAACTGGTTGCTGCGTGGTGATGAGTGCGATCCAAATGTGAAATAGTGTAAAATAAGGCGAGATATCATTCGAATGAGTTAAAATCTTTTACTTTATGGCGATAATAAATTATAGTGTGGTAGAATCATAGAAGATTACACACGGTTTTAAACTAATAGATAGCCTGATTGTCATCTACCCAGATACCCCTAACAGCCCTGTACTAAGTTACATCGAGGTTGAGGTGACGTTAAGGACTCACATCGCCCAGCTCGTCTCTCATCTCCTCGTACACTCGCTGCTGAACGTCCTGGTTCTTGGCCAGGTTGTAGGTCAGGTACTGCAGGGTGGTGGCCGTTGTCTCGTAGCCGGCGATCAGGATGATAAAGCCTTGACCCGCAACCTCCTCTCTCGACATACCTGGGGTTAAAGGGCATGGATGTTTACAACATACCGTCGGAAAAATTATGGGTTGACTGTTATTAACACGTATGACAACGAGACTATATATTATACATTTTAAAATTGTATGCCTTACATAGCTTTAAAGTGCCTTGTATATATATAGAGGATGAATTATTGTCAAAAAATCCCAACTAATAAACATCTTCCCTCCCCTTAACACACACGCATGACATTTACATAACTTATATACTCACATACATGTATGCATATTTCCAAGCACACAGGCTCTGAACGCCTCTCATCAACCAGTGGGGATCACCACGTGATTTTATAAACAAACAGACACATGAGTCCAAGGACAGGGATAGAACATACTGCCAGTACGTCTGTTTGTCAGGTTTCTGTACTCACGTTTTTCATCGACGTCCAACCCATTGTCTTTGGCATTCACCAACAGCTGTAGGAAGTCTGTGCGCTGTTGACACGGGGAGAAAAACACGCAAAAGTATACTATAGGTCATTATGTCTTACACCACTCGCTTACCTTTCTTCTTATTCTTTGAAAATAATTTTTATAGCTGTTCCTCCGATTTCTGTATTATTTCATCTTTTGTAAGTTAAATAAGGTTTCACACATACATAATTTTGTCTTGCACCCTTAAACTCACTCCTAGCGTCGCACCGCTGCAGACGAAACATAGTTTTTGTCTTCACTGACCTTTTCGTCATCTATTGCTTGTCGTCTTTCGTCGACCATCCTGTACACGGCGTGGATGAGAAAGTCAGACTCTTCGCCCGAGAATACACCTTTGCCCATTGCCATTATGAGTGGACTCAGGAACGGGAACATCGCTGTAAAATATCGTACTAATGTGAAGATCAGATCATGTTTCTATTTCCGTATAATTACACTTCATGACCAACGTGCTAATAGAGACCAAGATTTCCACTTTGTGGTCGCAAATTCTAAATTGTCTCAGCCAACAAAGTTAGGCTTTAGAATAAAAAAGATATAATGCTGGGTTCGGCACAGAATTTGTTGGCCATCTTAGACAACGCAAAACGCTTAATGAAACCATTCTGTGACCTAGAGTTTACACATTAGACGAGTAGTGCTGTTTCCAGTTCTAAATGTTTAATAATAAACATTTTTACTCAACACATTTAGACCACAGTCAGGCCCCTTCAGATAATTTGAGAAAATAACACCTACAGGCCGACGAATGAACATTGTGAGTAACGCGTCCTTTCAAACTCGTAAAGATTTCTTGACGTCTTTGAATAAAAATGTGATACTTGTAGATTATTGTCTTATCCAAAATCCTTATTAGGCAAAATAACTTTATATGTGCTTTTGTTTTAGTAGTTACGTGTGATTGGTCAGTAAGATGTCTCCTGCACTTACCTGCGATTGTGAGCCATCTGTTTCCGCTTCCTGACATTTTGTAGAACATGATCTTACAACTCTGGATGAAGGGCTCGGCCGGTTGTGTCTGGGAGTTGGTCTCCAGTCCGAATGCCGTCCCCGCAACCACGTCCATGGTGAAGGCGCCAAAGACACTGAAAGAACAGTTGTCAGACTGACCAACGACTTGTAACGGACGTTCTCGTACATGTTTTTCATGCGAGAAGTCAATGTATAGTCGGACAGTCTTACGGATACCCGTGTGTCTGCTTGCGACCCCAAGTTAACCAACAAAAGCACATGCGTTCTGTGGTAACACATCCTGGCACTTTACACATCAGAAGTACTGTATCAGTAAGCTTTATTTTGATCTAGCTTCCATGTTCTTGTCAAAACGTCTGCTTGTTTTCTAACGTCCTCGCTACATACGTCAATACCGGTTGACGTCATTCTCTCTTGTGATGTCATTCTCTCTTGTGATGTCATTCTCTTTTGTGATGTCATTTCCTATGACCTCAGCTGAACTCTGATCTAGTACTGCTACAGGACCGATTTTTCACAAAGCCTGAACGGGAAAATATTCTTCAGGTATGTCGGAACACGGCCCTCTCATGCTTAATTAAATATCATTGTGACATTAGACAGTTAATTACGTTTTCGTAAGTCAATTCTCATTAGATTTTGTCTTAATTAACCATTTTAGCATCTACCATTTGTACAGATCACAAGGACGCAGGATACATTAGAATAATCTACCCGACCCTTCGCCGGATGATGGCTCTGTTCTTGTGTGGTTTGTGGCTGTAACAAGGACTGAACAGTGAACCAAATCGTATCTTTTGGGGTAAATTGTAGTGGCTGTTTCACTGTTATCCTTAGAAAGCATGACATATTCCAGAGCAGTGTAAAAACAAACTTACTCCTTGATGTCAATCACTTCTTGGCGCCTTGTTTTGTCCTGGAGATTGTCCTTCAGAATATTAGCACATCGGTCCATGAAGTGACTCATCTGTTCTCAACAGCAGTGCCACAAAAATAATGAAAAACCAAAAAACAAACAAACAAACAAACAACAAAAAACACGTTAATTTCTCGTCCAATAATATCTTCCATTGTTAATTGTTTTAACCCTTCCTCCCCAACCATAAACTAGAATGTTCTTAAAATCAGTTAAACAGTAGAAGTAAATGTTAAGATACCTGACTAGAGTTAGAGTATCAGAAGGTCAGGAATGTATTAAACAGCCCGACAAATTTTCTTTTTTTTCCAATTGAGTTTTCGTTATCTTAAGTGATATATGTTAAAGAAAATTATTTTTTTTCCTTTTTAGTAAACTTAAAAAGTGTGTTAAAAATTAGATTTTTTAATTTTTAACTTGAGAAGTAAACTTTAACTTATCAAATGGTACAAAATGAAATTACGAAATTTTTGGAAACACAGATGTTGTATTAGAAAAAGTTTGCAGGTCCTTTTGTCTAATAATGTAATTATCATTTACATATGTTTACACACACACACACTTACATTCTTTAACTTGCCGGCAGTGAACGTAGGTGTCATCAGCCTACGAAGACGCTTCCACGCTGAACCTCCGGTGAAAAATAGTCCCTTGGTTACTATGGCCGGGAGGATGTTAGCTAAAATCTATAAAACAAATCCCACAAAACCGAATGTAACATGACATGATGAACAATACTAGTTCTGTCTTCATATTTATAAGAAGTATTAAAAATGGATATTTAATAATTTGATTACTTCGTTGTTGTGTTCAAACCATTATTTAATTTTTATGTGACTGGATATTGTTAACTGTGCTCAAATTTGTCAGAGATGATAAAAAATAATACTTACGAATCTGTCCGCAAAATTGTTGAAGTCCTTGACCAGTATTTCTTTCAGTATGTCAAGATCACTGACGACAACCATGGGCTTGAGTACGAAGAAGGTTCTGAAATGTGAAAAGATTTCTTTAACACCTAATTATAGAGTACACTAAAATACAGCCAAGTAATTTACTAAAAGCATTTATTTTTCTCCATGTTTGTGTTTTACAGCGCCAATATATATATAATGCTGCTAAATACTAAAGTTTATAGCATATACTAGCCACAAGTAGATGTAAACGTTTCTACTTACCCATACACGTGGCCAAATTGTTTTCTCCAATCTGTTAAAGCATCAATAAAACCCTGTGACAAAAACAATCCTCTTTGTAAGTTACCATCATACAACGCTCTTTTTTCTTTTTAACCTCGGAAATGGGGAAACCGGGGGCCAAAAATTCAAAACGTGTATCAATTTTCTTTAATTTATATTTGTCTTCTTGCATTTTTTTGTTTTTGTTTTGTTTTTTGTTTTGTTTTTTTGCTTTTTTTTCTCTCTGTTTGTGTCTGTCTCCCCACTTACGAAATCGCAAAGGATTTTTTTTTCATTTAAAATCTGCTAAATAATATGCGAAGGAGTTCACAAAAAATTACAAAGTCGCCTTTGGATTGTATTGTATCTACCTTTTTGTTGATGTCCCTTGCATTTCCCAAGAATGGTAGAGGTTTGGGACCAGGTATTCCCAGACTCGTAAACAAGCCGTGGTTCCATGTCGCGTACCTGAGATAGCATAGTATTGAAAACAAAAAACGCGTTTAATAATCAGCCAAACCGTCATACCGTCATACAGAAAGCACGGCGCTCGTTCAATGGGGAGGAACCATCAAGGGGCTGGGTACTCTTCAATGTCCAGGTGGGTTGGGCTCTTTTCCAAGTCGGTGGGTGTAGACCAAGGGTACTCGTGCTGTTCAACATCTACCTAGAGAAAGTCTTGTACTGCAGGACCATCGCACTTCTGTGTCGGTCGTAAGGCGGGGGACCAGGGCTCTCAGTAACCTCCCTTTTGCTGACGTCATGGATATCATGGGGGGTGGCAACAGATTTATAGACAGTTACAGACAAACTCGCCTCCAGCCCAAACGCGATGGAAATAGAGGTCACCACGGCGAAAAGCAAGATTATTGTAAACATCACGTGATCTGTCAAGGCATAGGTTTGACTGAACGAGTACAACTGGAGGAGCTGCAGTCCTTTAATAACGCATACAGCTGTGAGGTACGGTGAACCCACTGGGACACAGTGCAGTGACCTGGACTTGACCTCCAACTCAAGTGCACTTTAATCATACAGTGAAGACGAAAGAGGTGAGAGGCAGTGGAGGCGCCTTTGTATGTCCTGTGTGACCTCTGTATGACTCTCTTCACGGTTCGTGTGTATGGTGTGTGTGCACCCACAGACTCACGGACTTACGAAGTTTGTGTTTGATTGTGAGAAGGAAACTCGGGCATCGAGAACTGGTGTACCGGGGCGGTGCAGGCGTCAGTGGATGTAACTACAGCATCAACGGTCTTCTAACAACGTTGTCTAACTGTACGGCGCACAAGCATTATCTCTCACAAAGGCTATTTTATAATTAAAAAAATTATCTTCGAGAGTAGGGGGGGTGGGGGTGATTCAAATTTCACACTAACGAAAAGTCGACGAAATCCCAAGTCCAAAATCAGGGACTGTGTGTGTAACTCAGTAAGAACTTTGACTCTTGACCTTTCCATCATCACAGCACTAGCGACAAGCAACAACACTGCGTCTGGGTTACCCTGTGTGGTTGCCTTGTCTACATGGAGACTTGTACTCTACCCTTCTCTGTTCTACAACGCTTGTTTACTTACAAGAAACTGTATCTGTCTAGTGAAACACAAAGCAGCTCGTCATGACCTACTATAATTATGTCGAGTGCAGTCTAGTCGTGTCTACACTGTACATCTGCAGGACGGCAGTTCATGTTTACACATACTCCAGGCACAGAGTAAGGGCGCTACATGCCTACACATCAGAGACAGCTCTAAGATGAAAACATGTGTACATGTACTTACACATAGAGTGTCAGCACTAGTATGATGAGCAACATCAGCCACACAGGAACATCGACGAGTCCCAGCACGTCCATGTTGAGGAGAGAGTGTAACACGTCTACAGTCGTCAGACAGCAGGAGGAACTAATGGGGGGAGAGAACTGGCGCAAACTTTGGCTCACTGGCGTAGCCTGAGTGTTTGTGTCCTCACAGTCCCTCAGTCACAGCCAGTGACTCACTTCACTGTTCATTCACATTGTGTGTTCACCGACTGGCCTGCCAGTGGAGTACAGGTTACGTAGTTCGAGTTTGTTTTGCAAGAAAGGAGCACCGCCTTTAAAGACCTACCCGATCCGTGACACATACCCCGCTCACCAGACTCCTTTCCTATCCCTTAAGTTATTAATGCATCAAACATTAAACCGTAAGGGAAAGCCTGAATCTCCAGGAATTTAATAAAAACGGTTTCCCTGCATGTTCAAAGTTCTGTTTCGGCCGGTGTGTGACTTCACTACAATACAATACATCGTTATTGCTTATTTTTGTATAACAGATAAAATCGTTTCTTTTTTTGGGAGTACATAAACTAAACGGCTTCATCAATGAGGTAAGCAGCATGCACTCACATCCCACACACCCATACAATCATCCAACTTAAAAACTAGGAAGTTTGTTAGTGTGAAGCTGGTATATTTAATATATCTGCTATTATTTGTATAATTACAGTAGCTAAACAGGATAGTAAGCAATAGACGAGAGATCCATTCTCTTTAACTGTACTAACCCATTTATGTTCTAAATCGAGTACACAGGGTATGTGAACCAAAACTACAATAAAAAAAAAAACAAACAGAAAAAGTCAGCGAAACATACATGCGTCAGGATTTACCTGAATAAGTTTATAATTATTACTGAATGCTTTATAGATTAAAGCAAAGTCTGGCATAATAATGTAATAATACCAACATATGGTTTGACCACCATTATCGTTTTAGTATAGCAGGGGTTATATTGTATTTGACATTTTTCTCCAGAGCACACGGACGTTAAGCAGGTAAGTAAGCGTCTTTGTGAAGGTAAGCTAAGCTCTTTCCATGACGTCCCCATCTCTGTTGTCTCCTTCAGTCAAACCAAGAGGGCGCTCTCACTGACTGTTGCGCAGTTCAGTCCCCACGAAGATTGGTTTATCAGGGGAGGAAAACCTTGCTGAGGTACTGAAAGTGATCATTTCCTGTAAAAAGAAAAATCTGAGGTACATGTTCTTTGCCAAAGAAGTATTATTCAAATGGAGCAAAATAACAGTAAAATACAAGGTGCTGTCCCATTTTAACTTGGGATCGGGTGGGAATGGTTTGATTAATGTTGTACTGGGGTTTTGGTACTGTACTTCATGCTCTTCTCCTCTGAGTATAGGTATTCACTCTGTCTTTAATATTTAAAATGAGTTAATGAGTTAGTTTCTACCCCTCTACATACACACTCTTTTTTTAGCCGAAAAGATCTTCACTGAAAACATTTTATGTATTGATGAAGCTCAGCTGCTTCTGTGGTGGAAATAACATTGGAAGAATGCTGTTGCTGTTGAAACCGTTTTCTCGCTGAAATATATTACTCTTTGCCACAAACGATAATGTTAATCTTTGCGAGTAACGCCTAACCACTAGTTGGTCCTCCTATTTACAGAAAAAATAGAAATCGTTTTTAATAATGTCTATGATAATTACTTACAGGGGTCTCCGGCACCTTAATAAACTTGAACCGTCGGACAATGGTGACGGCGGCCATCTTGGCCTCGTACAGCGCCAGTCTCATGCCGATACACTGACGAGGACCCATCCCGAAGGGCAACTCGCGTATCAGGGTTGGCATGTCCTCGTTATCAAACCTAATAAACATAGAAGCAAAAAACAAAACAAAACACCAACAACAAAATACCAAAAACCAAAAACAAAACAAAAAATCAAAAACAAAAGACCAAAAGCAAAACAAAACATCCCTACATTAAACTTAATTTTTAACCCCCGTTTATCCCTTAATGCAAATCTCTCCCATGTCTTACGATTAATTACAGCTTCCAGTGGACATCTCACCAACACGAAGCTTAGGTATAGGTCTTCAAGTAAGGGGCGTAGCAGTTCATTGAAGAATCTGGAAAAGGTTGACATGAAACTATACTGCACAGTGTGTTGGTTTACTGTGAGTTTACCTGCAGCAGTCGGACATTCTACGTTTCCCATCCCTCCCTTACCTCTCCGGAAGGAACTTGCTGGGCTCAGGGAAGATCTCGTTGTCTTGCATGATGGAGCAGATGGAAACACCGACAGACGTTCCAGCTCGGATGGTGACATCTTTAATGGTTGTCGTCTCGGCTGCAATGCGAGTTACGCTGGCAAAAACAGTTGAATATTTGATTGGACTGACTCTACCACAACATTGCTTAGATTAATTAGCTGACGGCAAGTGCATAATTACAGATCTTGACAATCTTATCACTCATAGTGTCTGTTGTAGAAGTCAGCGTGTCTGTTATATGCGAATATATATGTACATGGTTTTTATGATTTAGTATTTATATATAAATAAAGATTTATGTAAAGCGGTCTGAGCAAACTGTTTTGGAACGGCGCACCACCACCACCACCACCACC
>SRHC01003054.1:0-10734 GCA_004794325.1 Pomacea maculata
GAAAGAAGAAGATTTAGACGAGCTTCGATCCTGGGCAACAGATCGGTTGTCTGCCCTCGTGACTGAGTTACAGACCGTGACGTCACAGCTCCAGTCGGCACTGCCATTATTTTCCAGTGAGTACATGTCATGTCACAGCCTTTTTCTGTCAGTAAGTACATGTCATGTCACCTCACACGGCCTTTATCTGCCGGTGAGTACAGGTGACGTCACAAAGTCTTGTCAAACTTCTCGAACACAAACTTTCTCCTGCCTTGCTCACTCTCTCTCTCTCTTTCTGTTTTTGTTTTTGTTTTCCTTACCCCTCTCTCTCTCCCTCTCTTTCTATTCTGTTTCTCTCTAGTTTCATGCAAAAAAACTTGAGGCTCGGTATACTTTACAATTTTACATCGTAGTGACATGTCCACACTGTGACGTACAGAAGGCAGTTTCCTATAAAGCATCAGTGGAGCCACACTTTGTCAAGCTGGCTAGACATGTTTATTTCTAATATCGTCTAGATAAGTGAAAAGTGGATAAAAAAAATATACATAGCGTTAAAATCAACTTATAAGTAATCTATGGATCGATGTAGACAATCGCTCTAAGAGATAAATAGTTTTCTACGATGTAGAAGAATCTTTGCGATGTTTACTGCAGCTTCCTCCACAGAAAACAATGAGATCGTTTACTACAGTGGAGTCTAGAATAAATGACATCATGTGTCTGTTCATGTCAGTACCATCGTCACTGACACTGACACTGACACTGCAGTGACATCACGAAATCTTTACTACATTTTGCCAGTGCACTGTAAGGTCTCCATCATGTCTGAGATCACTGTAAAGACGAAAGTTGTGACGAATTCTGTGGATATTTAGAATAAAATGTGTACTTCGTCTGCAGGTTCGCTGTACACTCGGTGGGGAAGTAAAACCTGCTCAAACACGTCAACTCAGGTGTACAAGGGTAAGTCATCAGCATTGTCTGAATTCCTCGTCTCAGTGCAGAGCTCGTCATCGCATTTGTGGACAGTGTGTGTACGTGGCTGTGTGTATATATATATATCTTACTGCCATTAAGACAAGAGAATTTGATATTCTGTCATAATGTAAGCATGGCATGTATGTCAAGATGAATGTTACAACAGGTGTCATCGGAGGAGGGAATCATGTAGCCAGCGGGTCGGCAGCCAACGCCCTGTGTCTCACCCTGAATCCTGTCTACGACGGCCACAACCCCACCACTGTGAGTGCAACTGTCTACGGTATGGAGTACGAGACGTCTCCAGAAGAGAAGCACAACCAAGATGGCATGTGCTCAGTCTGCCGTGTCCATCGGTCCACCACCCTCATGATACCCGGAACTAACGTCTGTCCTAACGGGTGGACTCTGGAGTACAGCGGGTATCTGATGGCAGGCCATGACTCTCATTCTACATCGTCGGAGTACATCTGTGTGGACAAGAAACAAGACGCACGGTACGGCTCCAACGCTGACTACGACGGTAAAGTCTACTACTACACCGTCGGCATCTGCGGCAGTCTGCCGTGTCCCCCGTATGTTGAGGGCAAGGTCGTCACGTGCGTGGTCTGCTCCAACTAAACCACGTGACCAGCACGTCACTGTGACGATCTGCCTGTTCACCTGCGACTGTAACCCACGGTGACCACCTACATTACCAAGTGTGAAGCTGGTTAATAAATGTCTGACCATTCACCTAGGGTTTGTGTGATGTTGATGTGAATGTGCTTTGACCCCAGTAACGTTTCACTGGATACGTCACTCAATATGTCATGTAGTAGAGAGTCGAGTATGTATACAAACATGTAAATACAACATGCAGCCATACAAACAGTGCGGAGCAGATAGGCTGAACTTCAACTCAAATAAAACAGTTTGCCTCACACGTAACCTCGAGGTCAAGTGGGTGCACATCTTCTCTAATGAAAGGAGAAAGTTGTGTGTAACATACTTCTTCCGTTCTCAGACATTCAGGCTCTAAATGTAACCTTGCAGGGAGACGTGGCATTGGTGGAGTCACGTGATACTTGTAGCTAACATTTGGTCACAGCTGTGCAGCTGCCTGTATCCGGATGTCTGTGTTGTTTGTGTGAATGTTCATGTTTGTCTCCAGAATGAAAGGGTCCCACTACAATGAAACATAACCTCTTCCCCAGATTTGATTACATTAACCACTTCCGTTCTCGACAAACATCTGAAACGATCCATACTTGTCTGATTGCACCAAGTGACCGGGTACACCACCCTAACACCGTCCTTCAGGGTGCCATGGAGCGGAGGGGTGTCGACGCCAAGGGTAAAGGAAGAACTTGCTGGCAAATATGGAGTGGACTGGTCGCTAGGCATGACTATGGCCAGCTTCGTCAGCAGCTGCAGCTGTCTACTTGTTTACCTCTACGCATGCTTCCAACGCACCATCAGAACCGACAGTCAGCTGGTACACGTCAAGCCATGTGCACTGTCCACTTGTCAACTGATCATCCGTTGTACCAGACGTTGGCTCAGCTTCACTCGCTCGCATGCGCGCACACATTTCTATATTTATATATACATATATCAGCGCAAACATCCCCTTCACACACATATACTTTACACACGCTCACACTTCAACATGTTCCACGCCGGAAAATAATTTATTGTAAACAGTTTTGTCTGGTGAGAGAATGTCCCCCACGGTCAGCTTGTCAACAAAGCACCTCTAACTACAACAAAGGTTTCACTGGGCTTCACTGTCTCAGACCTGATTACTGTGCAGTAAATGACATTCGATATTTACATCTTGAGGTCAAAGGGCGCTGTGGGGATGGGGTGAAGGGCAACTGGCACATGTCCTTACTACCATGCCGCACACAAATACATCTGTACCAGTAACTCGTATACACACACAAACCCACCCGCCCAGCCATCCACCCACCCACTCCACACACACACATCGGAGATAATTAATTGTCCCGCTAAGGGGAGAGCACGTCACACTTTCTCTTTGCTCAAAGGTATCGACTCCTGGTGCTCTCCCTTGCTGTCCTTGGCCTCTGGAAGGTCATGGTTGAAGAACCGGATGCAGAAGACGACGCCTGCCGCCAGCAGCGTGAACACGCCGATCACGTGGTACATGGCGTTAAAGGAACCAGTAGAGTCCCGGATGTAACCTGAGTGAATAGTGACAAATAGTTTGCTGTCAATGTATTGTTGTGAGAGCTTAAAGGGATTGTAAAGGCAAATAAAACTGCTTAGAATGGCGTAAAGAGTAGGATACATTTGAATCTCGTCTATTTATATGTGTGTTCATATGGACAACGTTGAAGGTTTTTAGTAGAATGTTGTGTTTAATAAGAGAAATTACACGGGACTCTTTTTTTGCTTCCACGAAGTCTCGTTCTCCGTCACGTGACCTTATGACGTGTGGTTTCCATAGTGAGAACCTTGCCTCGAGAATGTTCTGCACCCCATTGCCACGAGAAGATGGAAAACGATTCAAAATTTTCTTTTCATCAGTTTCCGACAGACAGAGCCTGACAAGCCTGACACACAGAGTGCGTCATAGAGTAAACAGATGACGTCAAATCTTCGCAATGACATCAGACACTTCCTGTCAGAGACTGACGTCACAACAAGACTCTGGCATCATAAGGAGACTGACGTCACAAGGAGACTCCTCTGCTTGACCGTCTCGGGAAGCTATCGTGGTTACTCGGCGGAAGGACACAAAGGTCGATTTCACTGGATTTTTTCAATGTTTATAAACATCGGCAACCGAAATAGTGCTAATAAGTGTAATTAAGTGAGAAACGAATCCTTTATTTCTCCTGTAGTGCTCTCGTGCTCTGTCATTGTAACTAAATATAGTATTGAAACGTTTGACCGTCGCCACAGCCTTAGCACAAGCCTTTACAATCCATTTAAAGACCATACTATCAGGAGGGCAGCCCTCACTTCCTCTCCCTCACTACCTTACCTTCACCTGCCCTCTACAGGATAGCGTTCCCATCCTACATACAGGCAAAGTACGCTGCGCCATACGGGTATCGAACCGACTGAGTTGCCGCTTTGTACTTCAAACGGCTTTGCTTTAACCAAAGAGGATACTGCTCTAACCAATATGCTATCAGCTTCTCCTTGACGAGAGAAGTTTGGGGGCCAAAGGGCAAAGCTCCACTCACCTAGCAGCGGGTGGAAGGCCGCCATCACAGCCCCACTAAAGAGCTTGTGGAAGCCCAGTGCCTTGGCCGTATGCTGCACTCCGATGTCCTCCATGATGAGGATGGGCAGCAAGCAAGCGGCCACACCCCCTAGCAACCCCTGGGCCACGGCCAGCGCCACGAGGAGCGGGAAGGTGTTGAGGAAGCGGGTGAACTGGCAGACGACACCCAGCACGCTGAAGCCGATGCAGATGATGGTGGACACCCGCAAAATCTTCAGGTCGGCCAAGAACCCACAACCAAGGCGGCAGCAGAAGTCCAGGCCGCCGATGATGCTGAAACGGGATGAAAAACACAGCGTCAGGTGCCGATAAACAGGATATGACGTCAGCTCGGCTATTGCTGATGTGACATTCAAACAACAAAGTAAGTTGCACTCAGCGTGTTGAACGACGGTTGAATTCTGAGAGCAAAACCTCTATCAGCCGCTTAACTATTCTGACAGCTTGTGGTGCAGTGCTGTGCTGTAGCCTGCTGTCACGTGACGATAAAGCACGTGCTCAATGTATCGCGTGCAAATTCAAAATTCAAAATTGGAATAACGATTTGACCTGCGCGGGGAGGGTGCGCAGGGCTGACAGACCTGAGCAAGATGGCGGCCTGGTTCTCCGTGAGGCCCTGTTCCTGCGCCATGGCCGGCATGTAGGTGGTGACAGCGGCCTCTAGCGGACACAGCAGGTAGAAGATGCTCAGCACGCGGAACATGGGGCTGCGGAAGAGGCTGAAGTCCAGCACGCTGCCCATGCTTCGGAGCGCGCGCACCATGCGCGACAGACACGTCCTGAAATTCCATGATGATGTTGTTTACAAAAGTGGAGTAAACATTGCGGTTACTTTCAGGTATGTCATATAATACATAATATATATTAATCTGGAGTTACAAATAGATGAAGAGAGTTTTGCACAAGTTTCTTTCTGTCAGTGTCTTGTCTTTCTCAAACGTTCTTATCGAAGTTTGTAATTGTCCTCGACAAATTGTCGACAATGTTCTTTAAAAAAACCCTGGACCTTTGACCTCGGAACCTCTGACCACAATACAGTTTTCTCCTATAAATTTGACTGTAAGTAATCGAAACTTAGCCCGCTGTTGGGTTTTATTTATTTTATTTAAAACTTTATGTAAAAAGTTATTTTGTCACTTCAAAGGTGATTTTGGAAATGAAGGTCTAGTAGTTGTCACTTCATTCCCGGTGACAATTATTCTTTGCGCTTGCAAGAAAACTTTTTGTGTTACAACCCAGATAAAAATGGTTAATCTTGGGGTGTTTTCTCTCTCTCTCTAACCCTAAAAAAACTAATCTGGAAAGAAAGAAGACAGTAAAATATAAAGATCGTCGGTGAAGACAAGGTGAACACCTGACCAATTTGACCTGCTGACCTTTTCTTGATGTGTATTTCCGGGTCGGACAAAGTTCTGTGTCCTATGAGAGGCTCCAGGTCCTCGATGGCTGGCATGGACATGTACTTGTTGAGGTTGGAGTGGCTGAGGGCATCCAGAACGCTTTTCTTAGCCACGATCTTGTGGTCTCCTACCTTGGAATCGTTTTCAGAGAAGGTCCGTCTTCTTGGGACAGATCTGTCGGACTGCGCGACCAGTTCCGGCATGCTTCGCGCAAATGACGTCACAGGTTGAGGTGAGGGGCGAGTGTACTGAGCAAGGTCATTGACGAGCAGGGCAGTGACGCCATCTTGGTCTGGAGTGTTGAGAAGCAAGGAGTCGTCTGGTTCTGGTGCTTTTTGCCTCACCTCCCTTTCTTCTGGAATGCTTTCTAGTGGCTCCCCCTTGCTCTGCTCGCCGGAGTTCTGGTCCTTGCTCATCAGAGCGTCGTCGGCGGTGTCTGTGATGGTCGTGTCGTCATTAGCGTTCCCCGGGTGTTGTCGGTGTCGTCTGGTGTAGAAGGACGTGGGCCGCAGGAGGGTCGCGCACGCGATGGCGTGAAGACAGATCCACCCCGCCAGCAGCATCGACCCCCGCAGTCCGTTCTCCCCCAGCAGGTACGTGATGAGAGGGGGGAAGACCACAGACCCCACCCCTACCCCACACTTGGCGATGGAGTTGGCCAATGAGCGTCTGTTCCGGAAATAGAACCCAATCAAAACTGTCGTCGGTGTAACGATTCGCGATTCAGGCGAATCTAGTTAGATTCATTTTTATTTTTAATTCTCCTTGTGGTCAGGGGAGGGAAGTCGCACGAGCACTGACGCGGCTCTGTGTGACTCATTCTCTTACGTCATGGATGGAATGACGTAAATGAGCTTAGCACAGCGTAACTAGGACGACGGTAGGCAATGGAGAGCCATGTAGTACTTGTGATTGGTTGGCACAGTCTCCAAGAAAGACTATTAGGTGGTCGTCCTAGTTACCTGGTCGCTAAGGGTGCCTGATTGGTCAGGAAGATGGAAAAATCGAGTTAACTTAGGAGATCTAACGTTTCTCGGGACAGTCGGGACCAAGCAGTTGGAGAGTACAGAGCTCAGTGGAGAGTGATCAGTGTGTGGTTAACTGCCTTCAACGTATATACAACGTTGTTTCCAGTGGAGTATTATCACGTGTATTCCGAGTTGTGGTGTGGTAATTAATTCAATCGGAATATAACATCTTCGCCGATACGGCTTTAATCACCTCAGCTTCACGAACTGCGTGAAGTGATTCACTGGATTAACCTGCTGGTCCAGTCGGTCATCTCGTCAGCCCGTCTGAGAAACGTTAGGACGAGGTTGACGCTGGGGGAGTAGCGTTCTTTTATTTTGTCTCATCCTCATCTCATCGTTAATTAATTTCATAAACATTAAATGTGTTAATCGTTGGCCGGACCTTTTTGCTGAAAAAGGTGAAAGAGTGCGGCGAGCGTGGTTTACATGCAGATGTTTACACGCGCTCGCAGACACATTCTACACACTCTTTCGTAAAACGTTACACTGTCAATGGCTGATCAAGGCTGAGTATGGCTTATTATGGCTGATCAGGGCTGATCAATACTGATCAGGGCTGATTATTGCGGATTATTTCTGATGAGGGCTGTCAATGGCTGATTATGGCTGATTATGGCTGATCAGGTCTGATCAGGGCCGATCGTGGATGATCAGGATTGATCATTGCTTATCAGGGCCGATTATGGCCGATCAGGGCTAATAAAGGCTGCTCAGGGGTAATCAGGGCTGATCGGGTCTAATCAGGGCTGATCAGGGCTGATTATTGCGGATTATGGCTGAATCGGACTGAATTATTCCGAAACAGCCTGAATCGGACTCAACTGGACTGAATCGGGCTGAATCGGGAGTCACGATCGGGGAAAGTAAGGAAAGACGAAGAAGAAATAAAAATTTAGGGAAAGGAAGGGAGGCTCGATTTTGAAAGGGAGGGAAGACGATGAGGAAATAAAAAATGAGGGAATGGAAGGAAGACACGATGGGGGACAGGAAGGTAAGACAATGAGGAAGTAAAAAATAAGGGAAGGTAAGTGAGTCACGATTTGGGACAGAAAGGGAAGACGATGAGGAAATAAAAAAAGAGGGACGGGAAGAGAGGCAAGATCGGAGACAGGAATGGAAAACGATGAGGAAGTTAAAAAAGAGGGAAAGGAAGGGAGGCTCGATGATGTAAAGGGAGGGAAGACGATGAGGAAATAAGAAAAGAGGGAATGGAAGGAAGGCACCATGGGGGACAGGAAGGTAAGACAATGGGGAAGTAAAAAAAGAGCGAAGTGAAGGTAGGTGCGATTGATCTGTGCTGATCAGGGCTAATCGGGGCTCATTATTGTGGATTATGACTGATAAAGGTTGATCAGGGCTGATTATTGCAGATTATGACTTAGCAGGGATGATCAGGGCTAATCAGGGCATATCATGGCCGGTCGAGTATAATCAGAGCTCTCAATGGCTGATCAAGGCTGAGTATGGCTGAACTTTGCTGAACTTGGCTGATTTTGGCTGAACTTGGCTGAACTTGGCTGAACTTCGCTGAACTTGGCTGAACTTCTCTGAACTTGGCTGAACTTCGCTGAACTTCGCTGAACTTCGCTGATTTTGGCTGAACTTCGCTGAACTTCTCTGAACTTGGCTGAACTTCGCTGAACTTCGCTGAACTTCGCTGATTTTGGCTAAACTTCGCTGAACTTGGCTAAACTTCTCTGAACTTGGCTGAACTTGGCTGACCTTCGCTGAACTTGGCTGAACTTGGCTTAAATTCGCTGAACTTCTCTGAACTTGGCTGTACATGGCTGAACTTCGCTGAACTTTGCTGAACTTGACAGAACTTCGCTGAACTTGGCTGAACTTGGCTGAACATCGCTGAACTTTGCTGAACTTGGCTGAACATGGCTCAAATTTGCTGAACTTCGCTGAACTTTGCTAAACTTGGCTGAATTTGGCTGAACTTCGCTGAGCTTGGCTGAACTTGGCTGAACTTCGCTGAACTTGGCTAAACTTGGCTGAACTTGGCTGAACTTCGCTGAACTTGGCTAAACTTCGCTGAACTAGGCTGAACTTTTGTGAACTTGGCTGAACGTGCCTGAACTTTGCTGATTTTGGCTGAACTTGGCTGAACTTGGCAGAACTTGGCAGAACTTCGCTGAACTTGGCTGAACTTGGCTGAACTTCGCTGAATTTCGCTGATTTTGGCTGAACTTCGCTGAACTTCGCTGAACTTCGCTGAACTTCGCTATACTTCTCTCAACTTGGCTGAACTTGGCTGAGCTTCGCTGAACTTGGCTGATTTCGGCTGAACTTCTCTGAACTTGGCTGAACTTGGCTTAACTTGGCTTAAATTCGCTGAACTTCTCTGAACTTGGCTGTACATGGCTGAACTTTGCTGAACTTCGCTGAACTTTGCTGAACTTGACAGAACTTCGCTGAACTTTGCTGAACTTGACAGAACTTCGCTGAACTTGGCTGAACATCGCTGAACTTCACTGAACTTGGCTGAACATGGCTGAACTTTGCTGAACTTCGCTGAACTTCGCTGATTTTGGCTGAACTTCGCTGAACTTTGCTGAACTTGGCTGAACTTCATCGAACTTCGCTGAACTTGGTTGAACTTCGCTGAACTTCTCTGAACTTGGCTGAACTTCGCTGAACTTCGCTGAACTTCTCTGAACTTGGCTGAACTTGGCTGAACTTAGCTGAACTTGGCTGAACTTCGCTGAATTTGACTGATTTTGGCTGAACTTGGCTGAACTTCGCTGAACTTCTCTGAACTTGTTCGAACTTGGCTGAACTTGGCTGAACTTCGCTGAACTTTCCTGAACTTGGCTGAACTTTTTCGCAATTCCCTGACTTCCCTCTTGGGCTCGATTTTGGTTTTCATTGCTGGCCGTAGCTTTTTCTGCCAATTTCTTTCATTTTCGACGCTTTTCCCCGCCAGGGGAAGGCGACGACAAAAAAGCGAACGGAAAGGAAGGATCGATGAGGACAAGGGAAGGAAGAAAATTTAGGGAAAAGTAAGTAAAAATAAGGAAAATTCAGTAAAATTAATGAAAAATAAGAAAAATTCTGAAAAACATGGAAAAATAAGGAAAAGTAAGAAACAAAGAAAAATTCGGGAAAAACAAGGAAAAAATGAAGGATCGATGAGGGCAAGAGAGGAAAGGCGTCGATGAGAAAAAAATGAAGGTAAAGGAAGGCTCTATGATGGCCAGGGAGTGAAGAAAATTAAGGAAAAATAAGTAAAATTAATGAAAACAAAGAAAAAGAAAAAAGAATAAACTGCGACGATGAGGAAAAAACCAACGGAAAGGAAGGATCGATGAGGGCCTTGGAAGGAAGAAAATTAAGGAAAAATAAGACAAAATAAGGAAAATTAAGTAAAATTAATAAAAAATAAGAAAAATTAACAAAAATTAAGGAAAAATAAGAAAAATTAAGGATAAAGATAACTTAAAAAAAACACAGAAAAAAGGAAGGAGTGATGAGGGCTAGGGAGGAATGGAGACGATGAGGAAAAATGAAGGTAAAGGAAGGATCTATGATGGCCAGGGAGGGAAGAAAATTAAGGAAAAATAAGTCAAATTAATGAAAACAAAGAAAAAATAATAAAATTAAGAAAAAATAAATAAAAATAAGGAAAATGAGGAAAAAACAAGGAAAAAAGGAAGGATAGATGAGGGCTAGGGAGGAATGGAGACGATGAAGAAAAAACCAACGGAAAGGAATGATCGATGAAGGCAGGGAGGGAAGGCGACGATGAGAAAAAATGAAGGTAAAGGAAGGATCTATGATGGCCAAGGAGGGAAGAAAATTAAGGAAAAATAAGTCAAATTAATGAAAACAAAGAAAAAATAATAAATTAAGAAAAAATAAATTAAAATAAGGAAAAGGAGGAAAAAACAAGGAAAAAAGGAAGGATAGATGAGGGCCAGGGAGATACGGCGAAGGTGAGTAAAAAACGAAGGGAAAGGTACGATAAATAAGGGCCAGGGAGGGAAGGCGACGATGAAAAAGTAAACGGAAAGGAATGATCGATAAGGGCCTTGGAGGGAAGAAAATTAAGGAAAAATAAGAAAAAATAAGTAAAATTAAGTAAAATTAATTTTAA
>SRHC01003055.1:0-21845 GCA_004794325.1 Pomacea maculata
CTCTTCTACTACAAGGTTTGAGTAAGTACTCAATTACACTTTGTCTTAATATCGTTATCCTATGATGGTACAAGAAGACCATGCCAGCCCCTGTAGTACTCGTGTGACGACCGACCTTTACAGGATCAGTAAAGTCAGCGACTTGACTGTAGTATCACGTGACCCTGACTAGGCTCCACACTAGCTCGCCTGCAACATCCTTGGACGTTAAGAACAGACATTGCTCATCTGTTCCAATACCTGCATCACGGTTGCTGGTCATCACTGAAGAGTCTATAGTGACACTTGTTCTATGACGTCGGCCACTGTCATCTCACTGAAGATATCGACACGAAAAATGACAGAAACAACTCTATCAGCCAAGTGATTAATGCAACCGAGGACGACATTAGAATTCACAGCTGAATTCTCAGAAATGTTGGTGAAGTTTTATTCAAACTAGATATCCCGGACTTAGTTAAATACATATAGTAGTTTGATGTGCTATGCATAACTGACAGTATATTGAGACCAGCCTCCAGTGACACTACTTTACCGAATACTGTTTGTATTTTGCTCCGACTAAGAAACTGAGTCATCATGGTAGACCATGTGGGGGTATTTTAGTCATGGTAAAGAGACAGGTACATTTATCGAACAAATAAACACTGTGATCACATGGTGGTACTTATCATGGACCCAAAGATTAGGAAGTAAGATAAAGATGTTATTTTGATGTAATCAGGACAACGATGCTGTTCAATCTATTTAATGTTTTAGATTACTTCTGTGCATCCAACGAGCTGTGTAAGGAAGAGATATTCCTGTCTTTAAAAGTCGAAAGTAATGTACAGTCAGAACATCTGACAATCTCACTGGCAGTGCGCAGGTCACGAACAGACCGCGAGAATCCACGTGCAAATGGAAAATAGACCGAAAAATAGTGTGGCACGGTGACAGGGTAAAGCTTTTTTAAGCAGCACTGAACACGGGAAAAACCAGAGACGAACTTGCAAATAGAACAAAATTTGAATGGAGCGATTGGTCTGTTCGTGAACTGCCTACAGTAAGCGGCGACGTGTAGGAGAAAAAAGGTTTTTACAGGAAACCGCAGAAAGCAATCAGACTGGCTTGACCAAGAATGTACACAGGCATAAAAATCGGCAAAATCGTGTCTACGTAAATACAGATTTCAATATTCGGACCATACTTTCTCAATCTTTAGAGTAAAGTCAGCAGTACTGGAGGCTAGTAAAGGAAAAAAAAGACGATATAAATAAGTAAAAGCAGAGAATTTGACAAAGCCAATCAGTTACTCCAAACTGTTTTGGAAAGTAATGTTTGGGTAATACAGGGTGAAAGTATTACAAAAGATGAATGGATGAATCACTTTAAAGAAGTTTTCCAAGATGACAACACACAAATACCTGAAGTAGATTGCACACATTTTGATAATCTGACTGGAATAGAGGAACTCGTTGAGACCATTAGAGAGAGCGAGGTACATACCGCAATACGAAACCTCAAGTCGCAAAGTCGCAAAATAATATGTAGCCTAGAATGATGTACCACATGACATCCATACGACAGGAAGCCAGCAATGCACATACAGGAAAAGAGAATATCGTTTGAAGAGTACTGATGATTGTGGAAGAGTTAACTGTTTTCTGTTTTTGTTGTTGTTGTTTTGTTAATAAATGGCATGGTGGTCTGCCGCAGAAACTACCAAATCAACAGAGGAACAGAAATGTTTTGATTTTAAATTCTGTAGGTAATAAGATTTGCTGTAGCTCGTTACGAATTCACTTTCATGGTTGATTAGATGCACAATCTCAAGTCCGGCTTGTGGATGGAACTGCCCCGTGGAATGGTGTCCTTGAGATGTTGTACAGAGGAACATGGCGCAGATTGTGTAGCAATAGGTTTGGGAAACAAGATGCACAGGTGGTCTGCAGGATGTTGGGCTTCAACACGTGTGTAACTTTTTGTGATTTTATGTGCAGTGCAATAATATTTGTTTTTTCATGTCATATTCACGATAAACAGATAATATACTACAGTTTCTTAAGCGGTCATTTTACTTTCGTCTTATTCTAACCACTGAGCTCCATACCGATTCGAGATACAGTGGAACCTCGGTTAACGAACTTAATCCGTTCTGGAAAGCTTTTCGTTATCCGAAATGTTCGTTATCCGAAACAATTTTTTCCATAAGAAATAAAGGAAATAGATTTAATTGGTTCCCAGCCCCTGTTGACTCGCTAATATTTGAAAGTTGCAGGCTATATAGGTATTTGTTTTAATGAGAACAGTTATAATGCAATATAAATGGAGTTAAATAAACATAAAAACATTAACGAAAGCATTTAAACATCAGAAAACTTTCCGTTTTGACGGCGTGGGTGGAAGCAGGTGAGGGGAGGAATGGGTGGAATTACTGCTTGGATTCCCCCTCCATGAGCACACGTGACATTATAAAATCGGGGGAGACTTCCTTTTTCTGTAGCTTTGAGGTTAAAGGACAAAACTTGTCCAGTGTCTGTTGCTTCTGCCTTTTTTGTAAAACTCTTCGGTAATACGACATCACATATCCGACAGACACATGCCACCTTCATACTTTGAAATCATTTCCTTTTTCAATTCATTTGTTGGCCGCTTCCTTGTCATTACCTCACTACTATAAATTGCTCTTAATCTTCTTTGGAGCCATGATTGAGGATTATCTTATTAAAATAAAGCACAAAAATCACTAAATATAAGAAGAATGCGCACAGATAGGGAACGACCGATCGTAACTGTGTCTCGAGCGCGAATGATTACCTGCTGGTCGGTCACGTGAGGTTCACGTGGCTGTTTGTTATCCGAAATTTTGTTCGCTATCCGAGACAAATTTTTTGCGAAATTTTTGTTCGTTAACCGAAATATTCGCTATCCGAGGCGTTCGCTAACCGAGGTTCCACTGTAATCTTTTTATATAAGATACAATAAGAAAAAAAAATGTCTGTGAGGAAGTGTGTGATTTGTTTACAAACATTAAAAGGGACACTTAAGTAATATCAAAGGCAAGTAGACATAAAATAATGAAACAAGTTAAAAAATATTGACTAACTTAGTCTATAATTAACGACAGATAATAAAAGAAATGCGCCTGCATGTATATGCAAATTGTTGCCTAAAAAAAATTGTTGATTTCTAGTCTGTATCTATTAAAATAAGTCGGTACATTGTATAGATAAAAACGGACACATGCACAAACCTACCTTTTGTCAAACAGGTCGCACGTTTATACCACGCTGCTGTTTATAAACAGTAGGAGATACAACGATATCAGGGTTGAAGATCTGAGGTGTATAGGCGAGGAGACCAGCTTAGAGAAGTGTAGTCGTACAGGGATTACCTTTGGGTGCCCCCATGCCATTGCTATCACCTGCAACTCACGTAAGAATCTGTTGTTTCTATTCTGTTGTTTGCTGTGTCACATTATGTATCCTCAAATGGAAAAAAAGAAACATTGACACATTTACCGTTTTTTATGCAAGAATTCCTTACAAAAGAGATATCAAACATGCAAGAATATCTAGAGACTAGGTTAAACACATTGTATAAACGACTTTTGTCTCTTTGTGGATATAGAAACTCTTTTGTCTGCACAAATAATGAAGTGGCAACGCATATACATGTATCAACAAACTTATAGAGATAGTAAACTTGTTACAGAAAACATTCAGGTGCAATGGAACGTCAGGGTTAACAGACGTCGTGTACAAACACACATCGGAGTTGGTCATTGGCGGACACTGTGCGTGTCATCTGACAACACTGCCAGGGTCGTCTGTAGACAGCTCGGCTTACCATGGTAAGTTCTTTTCTCCTATTAGTGAACGATTCTGTGGAAGGATGATAAATAGATACTCCTGAAATTACACAATTTAAGGGAATGAACTATCAACCTTGCTAATCATTAAATGCTGATTTTGAAACTTTACATTTTACACAAACAGCTAAACACATGTCTAAAAGTGTTCACCTGTTGCTCCATCACTTCATTCATTCTTTACTTACAATCTATCCCTATCCCTTTAAACATAAAATGCTTGATATCAGTTACTTCAGACGTAACAAAGTAAATCTTATATATTTATAAAGTGGAATAAATAAACGTCTGTAATATAGTTGTTAAGTTCTCATTAAGAATATATCTATCTACATAAATACTGATCTATGAATGCAGACTGTTGTCGTCTGAATTATGCCATGATGTATTTATTTATCTAACCTTGCACGATACGGATGCATAGCGTAAAAAGTCTTCTAAATTAAGAACACCTGCAGCATTTTAATTAAGCATTAATAATTATAAGAACAAAGGTATTCTGCAATGTTTAGGCTTGGTGCGAAGACGTTTTTATATGAAGACGATCGGATCCTTAGTGTTTTCTTATCTTGCCTTGGGAATGAGACTAGCATCGCTGAGTGTCAGCATGAGGAACATAAAGACAGACACTGCCGAGGTTACACCATCACTTGCACTGACTGTAAGAACTTCTTTTTAATAAAAGTAAAACTCATCAACTTGTGTATAATTTGTATGTTAGGTTTAGCGAATGAAACTACGTGTTTTGCATATGGAATACAGAAATGAAATATTGTAGCTGTTTCCAGTCTCATATTCGGCTAAATGTGTAAATCTTTTCCGAAAATGCAGCCAACTAAAGGGACGCAACTTTCTATTTAAAAAAAGAAAGACGGCTACTGCTTCTTCCTTAACAGTACATGTTTTATTTAATTTATCCTATTTTCATTTGAAATTCTTAGTGTAATTTAAATATTTAAAAAATGGACTCGGTGATAATCTTTATCGTTATATTTATACTCTCCTTCTACCTTTTCATACATGTTTATGATAAACCTATCTTACCCTTACTGTTTTGGTTTTTTCCCGTCACTTCATTCAATAATGTTAAGGCTCAGTTTAGGTCACATAGGTTATAATTTTAGGAACCTATCAAAAATGATAAACATCGTTCATGTTAAATAAAGAAAATATATCATTTTTAGAAAAAAATAATAGATTTAACTTTTGATTCCGTTGCAATACTTAGAACTGCTAAAGGGGCGTTTACTCATTTTAAACTATTTAGTTACGAGACAAAGATTTAATTACATGTTTTGCTTAAGAACATGTTTTAAGGAGCGGATAGACATAAGGTAGTTACAACACCTTTAATTTTAAGTTTAATGTCGCTAACAATTTCAAGTATTTTTAACAGCTCCTGTCAACATCCCAACAAACAGTAGCAGATATCCTTTAATGGAGGAAACAAATGCTACTTTAAAGTGTGCGAGCAATGAGCGGTCTGATGTAATAAAGTACACGTGGCCAGAAAATGCAGGCGGGTTCCCTGATGGCAGTAGCCTGATCATCACTAGAGTGACCAGGGAACATCATGGAAGGCGAGTGAGGTGTGAGGTGATGTACAGTGATGGTGAAGTTGTCTCAAGTGACTCACTGCAATTACAGGTTTACTGTGAGTATTGGGATCCAACAGCAATGAAAGCTATGAAAATATGTAGTCCTATTAAGCGTTTCAAGTTAAATATTCGCTAAATATGGACTAAAAAAAATAAGTGACTAAGCTGCTGATGAAAGTGTTTTATGTACAAGCTGCCATTAGTTGATCTTTTTTACATGCAAGCGTGTGTTTATGTCTATGTAAAGCTGTGAACAGGTGTCATCAGAAATGGTTATTTTTGGTTAAAGGGAGATGTTAAGAATAAATAAATTACATTATGACACCTTAGTGTGATTGAATAGATGATATGTGCGACGAATCACGTGCTATCGGCTTGTTTACAGATCGCCCGGTTATCAGGATAACACGGAGTGATAATCAGGGTCAGCCACTGTCCACCTACTCTGAGGTCATCAAGGGTCACAGTGTGACGTTTGTGTGTGACGCTGACAGCAACCCGCCTCCTGCCTCCGTCACGTGGTCAGGGAAAGTGAGCAGCACTACTGGGGAGCTACACATCATAGCAGCACAGCAGACGACACACGACGGTAACTACACCTGTACCGTGGTCACTCAGATAGATGGTTATGATCGTCGTCTCCCACTGAGAGCATCTGACCAGCTTGCTTTTATCGTTAAAGGTAAAACTTACCTATTTCCATAATGGCTAGAAGCTACTTATGTCGCTGCCTACCCCTGTATAGCCCTTGCCACACCCCTAGGGGTACGCTTACCACCGGTTGTGCGACCATACAGCCGGGTCAGGCGGGGTCACATACAGCATTAAAACATTGACGGCGCAGGGCAACACTCTGCACACACCGCTGCAATTTGATTCGTAAAACACAAACACACACACAGAATATCGTGTACCGATGCTGTCACATATATAGAGACATTTTTCCGATTTTTGAAACTCCGATCGTAATGACCAGGAACATTTGAAACCATCCTGGCGTGGTTTGCCGTGAGTAAAGGCTGTGTTCTGACGACAGATTTCTTTTGATCACGTGCTTGGGTAAGGATTTCATTTACTCTCTTCTGGCAGGTTGGTATGTAATGCTAAAATTTGTTAGTTCAAAGAAGGTAGGCTTACAGTCTGCATTCATAGATAATAACGCCATTACATAATAATGTGAATTAGTTACCTACATTAAAACAAAATCATTTTTTTAATTCAAGAACTCTAAAACTAGATGCCTAACATTTTCCTTGTCATCGACTTAGCTATATACAAATTACATCAATGCTGAAAATTCATTGTTATATGACCATTGCATTATCACTTTGTTTGAAGTAGATCAACCGGGGAAACATCATGCTTCTGTTTGGCCATCGTTCTTTGCTGTATTGGTGGAGTGGATTTTTCCTACTACAGTGATCTTCTTGCTCTGTCGCTGGAGATGTGACTTTATCACTTGTTGTCGATAAGCAACTTTTTCTGATTTAAATGCTGGAAATTTCATAAACGAAACTTTACAAACTATTGCCTTTAATCAATTAGAATTTTAACTTTTTCTTCAAAAAGCTTCATTGCTCAGAGACTTAATATAATAGAGACAGAGTGGATTTTCTCACTGCTACATGGATCTTCTTGCTCTGCCGCTGGAGATGTGACTTTTTCACTTGTTGTCGATAAGCAACTTTTTCTGGTTTAAATGTTTAAATTTCATAAACGAAACTTTACAAACCATTAATGCGTTTAATTAATTAGAATTTAAATATTTTTTTCTTTGAAAAGCTTCGAATCATTGCTCAGAGAGTTAAAAATGAAACAGCAGACCCTGAAAGTCTAGTGAGTTGAATTTTTCACTACGTATTTTCCTGTTTCAGAAATTGTCGGTTATCTCCCTTACCCAAGATGAGGACCTAACACACGTTCGCTGTGCATGTGCTACAGTGTTCTACACAAAGTAGTCTACACAATGAAAGAAACTGAGGTCTCCACACATAGACTAGACACAGATTTTGACTAAAGGAACAGGTTGAGGATGTCATCAGATGAAATCCGGATTAACAACGTCTGTGAGAACTCAGCAGACTGTGTGACGACTGATAGCCTTGAAGATATGCTCGTCAATCTTTCGAAGCTTATAATAATACAGGAAAAACAATCTTAGCTTTCAAATAATTATAACACTCGAAACGGTATTTAATACCCAAGAAATGTGAAGACTATCAAAACAAAATATCCAAGGTTAGTGTAGCTGCTGCAGTATTGCTGTCAGTGATAAATAAATGTTGGTAACAAAACACAAACGGCAAAATTTATTAGAAAGAGAATGAGTCGACTTCCTTTACTCTATGTGTAGATTGAAGACGGTTGCAGACATTAGCCTCTCAATCTTTTTTAATATCTTCTAGTTGACTAACAATTGTGCATTATTTCCTTCAAGTCACAGATGTAAATTGTCTTTTGAAAACAATCTTTGCAGGAACGTGTGTCGACATTCCATCAGGAGCTCAGCCATCCCTTTACTACAAGCTGGTGTGCAACAGTCAAATAAAACCTTTTTGCAGTCGTAACAAAAATATTCTCACTTGCGACGTGTTGTAGCGCCTTACTTATGGCGAGTACAAAGCTGACAAAGAACGTTAACCAATGCTACATTGCGTATTGTGATTACGTCCCTTGGTATACTTAATTATAATTTCTTGCTGCGATAATGGTCGCCTGTTGCTGACACAGGTACTCAGCTCAGTGATACATGTTGTCTTTGCACGATAGTCATGATTGTAGTCATGTATGAAAACACACCCATACACATATGTATCCGAACGTACAAAGAAAAATAACTTACACACGTTCTTTACTAGTTGTCACACACAAAGACGGTCCCAAGCATTAAACAGCTGTACTCATAAAGTTTCCTGCACTATAAAACACATTGTAAAAAACATTGTTGATAATGCGTCTACAATTGTATCACTGATCGACCACAACAAAGTTATTCTAGGAAGAATAAAACAGTGAAAACATGTTTGATTTGACTATGTGATCAGTCCGAACACTTCAAGACCAATCAGTAAAATATTCTAGAGGTTGATATAACAGTTAATTGGGTAATACAATTTCATTTGTATAAAAATGTGTCTTTATACATTTTGCAATCACTTGTTCAATTTTTCTTGTCTGTTAGTTGTGTTAATTTGCCTAAGAGATCTGAAGTATAATACTTAACGAGGGTTTTGATATTTTCAGAAAATGAAAAGTTTGTTGACTTATGAACTGAAAGCAATCAACATATCGAGCATGTGTCTGAGTAATAGCTGCTGATTATTTAAAAGAGGCAAGGTCACAGTTGAGATGAATCCTATAAACCAAACATGACTAGTAATCAGTCACAACATACGTGTGAGGGGAAGTAACTTTGTAGCTAGGGTAACTGCGTCCAGACCCTTAGGGTCGATACAAGTGTGACGCAGACGATTTCCATTCATAAAGAGATTTCTTTACAAAAGAGTATCTTTCTTTGTATGTATCCATTAATCTTTTATTGCATATTACTATTGTTGTGAGGAGAAAAGATAATGGCATTCTCATTTATGGAGAAGAAAATCGAACCTAACGTGTGTTGTTACAGACACACTTCACATTTATGCATTTAATAAATACAACTGTTCTTTCCTACCCAAAACAAAATACAAAGACCTACACTTGATTTTTCCTAATTTTTATGCTTCATCTTCGTTTGTTTTCATTTTTAATTAACAAATGATAAGCTATACCAAATATGCACAGACAAGTATAGGTAAATTATAATTATTTTACTTGCATGACACATAAGCAGTTTCCCTTTCAGCCTTTAGATTGACTTCTAAAACAATTCTTCTACCAGTTGCAACCCATGTCTCGATAGCACATATAGAACACCTGTGCAAGTTAAGGTATACAAAGCCAATCCAAAAGCAAGCCAGTGATTTTCTTCTGTCGGTCCCCCATTCATCACTCTACCGTGTATTTAGATAATAATTCAATGTTTCTCTCCAAACATCAAGTAATCTTAACAGATTTCTACGTAGAAAACAGGTTGAAAAACTATCTTTAGTGGATTACAGTTTCTACTGTCAGACGTTTAGCTGATCTTGCAGAGAGTGAAATAGCAGACCATGAAAGTCATGTGAGATGAATTCTTTCCTATATATTTTCCAGTTTCAGAAATTTTCGATTATCTATCCTACCCAAGATAAGAACCTAACACACATTCACTCTGCATGTGCTGAAAGTGCTACAGTGCTCTACACAGGTCAATGGAAAGGAAAGTAAAGAAACTAGAATCTTCACACACAGCCGAGATGCAGATTAAAGGTTGCTAGCAAAACACAAACCACAAGGACTGTTAATTATAAAGATAATGAGTCCGACATGATTTACTCTGTTTGGATTAGAGACGGTTATAGACATCAGCTTCTCTCAATCTGCTTTGACATCCTCCGTAACGGAAACATTCTACTTGCGACAAGTTCTCACGCCTTGCTTGTGACGAGTAAAAAGCTGAGAATTAAAGAACGATAACCAGTGCTACACTGTGTGCTGTGATTACGTCCCTTGGTATACGTCGATCATAATTTCTTGCTGTGTCGCCTCCTGCCGATAGTCATGATTGTAGTCACGTATGAAGACTCAGTTCTCCTATCATAGATTCTCACATCCTGTAAGAACAAAAAGAGGTGTTAATTAATAATAACACCTCTATTATCACTATTCTCATCATATATCGTTATTATTTTAATCGTCAAAGACGTAGGACATTTCCATTCAGGCAGCAGGTTTAGTCCGCTTTAGCTTTATCTGTTATCTCAATTCATAAAGCTTCCTGCACAAAAAACATGTACACATGAGTGGAAGATATAAAAAAAAAAAAAAAGAAAAAAAAGTACCACCACACCTACTCAAATTATTCCAGAAAAAAAGCGTCTCGAGGAAAGATATAAAAACATCAAAGATGGAATTTCTGAGAAGTGATGGTGACAAACTATGACAGATGCTGAGGTCGGAGAAGAAACAGGAGCGGCGGCGAAAGCATCCTGTGTGTCACGTGACACATGCTGGAGGCTGACATGAGTAGGGGGAGAGGTCTACTGGGCTGAGAAGATTTTAATTAATTAAAGTCTTGCTATTTTTATGCTGTAGTCACAAACACTGACCTTGAGGCTTACGATCAGCCGACAGCGCTCTTTTGAATGTAGATAACTAAGTTTCATATTTGTGTAAGACAAAGGGCCCTGAAATTCTGAATAAATCATTATCATGAACACTGAATAAAATATGGTCATTACACACCAAGTAAATCATTATTTCATACTGAAAAAAATCTGTTATCATACATTACTGCTTTAAATGTAAGCATTTGATACATTAAACTCAGATTCCAAAGGTCAGTTTTTGACAATTGAAGACTTTAGTGCAATCTGTCTTCCATCACAGTTTTATTCATGACCTGGGTATAGCACAGATGTGTTCATTTTTTTGCACGAGCTTGAGCTCGAATGAACATTTCTAGATTGGATTAGTTGATTAGTGTTTCGTGGGATGCAAACCACACCTACAATCTAAAGGGATTAGTTTCAAAAGATGCTACTTCACTCGCCGCTATTAAGTAAAATAGCGGCTCCACACACACAAATATATTTGATTCCTTATGACCAAATATAAACCAAGTAATTAAAAGCCCGTTTACACATATTTATAAATTTTGCTCTGAAATTCGTTTTATCTAGACTGCACTTTTGTTTGTTTTATTCAAGATCGTTTGTTTTGCCGTGTTGCCTTTTTGTTAATTTCTTTTTGTTCAAGTCAGTACACTGGATTGGTAAACATATCTTTGTGTTTCTATCAACACATAAAGTATTTTATGTTAAATAGATTGCAAACTTTCACTGTGACGTCATTAGAGTACCGGCAAGACTCCGCCCCAATCGTCCTTGACGACCTCAGGTGTAAAGGCGGGGAACATAGTTTACATCATTGTAACAATTAGGTGTTTTACAAGCACGACTTCTACCCCAACAGAAATATTGGTACCTTTTATATCTTTTCGTCAGAGCCGGTTCAAAATTTTAATTTCAGTTGAAACAAAGGTATAAAGTTTCCAGTGAATTCAGCTGAGAAGTAAATTAATTGGTGTGTAGTTTTTGTTTGATTTTAATTTCTTGAGGTGTACGTCAACCTGTACTTAAAAAGGACAAAATTGCGGAACAAAAATCATAGTGAATCTAAGCGTTATTTTCTCTACATTTACAATATTATTATTATAGTATTTATGTTTACCTTACAATTAAAGCGTTTGCGTTACATAGGAAGCAGAAGTGGATGGCCTTGGCAGGCCTGACGAGAGGGTGGGGGGGACAGGGGGGTCTGGTGTACCCGGGCCCGCGGCTGTCAAGGGGGCCCGGCCTTGGTCAGTGGATTTTTTTTTCTTCTTCTCCTTTGCTTTTTCTTTTAACGATTACAAGTACAAGGGGCCCGGAGAGGTCGTCTGTCCCGGGGCCCGGGCTGGCTCTCGGCGGCCCTGGGCCTTGGCCGCAAATGGTTTGGCGATGCAAGACACATGGATTGAGGAACTATTCGAAGGACGATGACATCTAGTGTAAAACGTTAAAGAAGTAAGAAAACCGGTTAGTAGATGGAGTGGTCTTAATAATAGTAATGATCATGGAAGATATGTGTTTCACAGGAAGTTTAAAG
The DNA here is from genome assembly GCA_004794325.1 of Pomacea maculata. Classification (NCBI taxonomy): domain Eukaryota; kingdom Metazoa; phylum Mollusca; class Gastropoda; order Architaenioglossa; family Ampullariidae; genus Pomacea; species Pomacea maculata. The sequence goes on from SRHC01003055.1 coordinate 12,181, forward strand.
GATTCCCCGGTGTAGCAGTGATACATTTGGAGAGAGAAGCTCTACTATTTAACAGCCCAGTAATTAAAAAGCCTGCAGTTATAAATTATTATTTTAGTTACATAATATTTTGTCACCGGTCGTCAATAGAGAAGATGAGTAACAATTTGTATTATCAAAAAGAAGCTGAACAGTGACCTTCATCAAGCAAGAAAGTAAATTATGTGCCTTTATGTTTAAAGAGTCTGTCATGTAAGGATGTAAAATAATGATGAATTTTTCTCTGGTGACACACTGGGATTACAGATTTACTGTAAGTACATTTCTCCAAAGGCAATGAGTGCTATGAATAAGGCAATTTAGTTATCGAGAGCATTCAGTCTTCCTAAGCAAACACGTTTTAAGATTAACTCATTGTGGGATATCCGCAGACCGCTGGGAACCGCGCGGCCTCTACCCGTTGTCGCATCCCACACCCCTCCTGGATGCACTGCTGTAACCACAATAGGGTCTAAGGTTGTAACTTTGTATGTAAAGAATTACATATACAACTGAGAAAACACTGGAACCTTTAGGAATTATTCCACTATTAATTATTTCCCATTAATAGCTGAAAAAAGTCAACCAATCAGTTAGTTCTCTATATTTGAAAGTAGGCGACGTTTTTGTTAAGCGCCATGTTGATTTTCGTTGCCGAATGCTCAATTCGATATGGATTTGAACTCAAATAACAAAAAATAAGAAGAAAACAGTACGTAATATTAAAATTCTAATGTGTATTCTGATGAAATATATGGTTGTTTGCTGTTTTATATTTGTATATATTGTGGAAATAACTGTTTTCTTAATTTCTGGCTTTTGACCTCTTTCCCGATTTGGGATTTTCCTGTCCCATACGGTTACAATTTTTGATTAGAATTTTACTACAAGAAAACAAAACCTATAATTTATAAAATTCACGATTTGTAAATGTTATTAAAACACTCTTTAAAATGAATTATCGCAGATAGTTCTCTTTATTGTATGCTGATAGGTAAATTCTTTTTTTTTTAATACTGGTCGAAATTTTATTCTCTGCTCAAACAGTAGACGTTTAAAGGAGTCAATGGTGGATAGGTGGCGAATATGGAAAGGGAGAGAGTTCCGTTTTTTGATAAGCAATAACTAAAAATCATGTGTCCATATGCTGTTTTGATAGCAAAAGACAGTGAGCACAGACCAAAGAGCAACTTTGTCTAGCTGGGACTTCAGAGAAGTTCAGAGAAATAGTCATGGAAGTTGCAATGCCTAGGAATTAAAACACAGCACAGTTTACACTTGATGCAAGGGCTATTGGGTAGCCTTTGCAGACAATGAAGGAAAAGATTAACACGGGCCCGTTTCCTAGCTCTAAACACCGGACACATAACATTCAGAAATATTTGAAAGTTTCTGAAATCTTTTGTCACCACGAATATTATGTGTAGCTGCATGCAGGACAAACAGATTGAGGCCGTCAATCGTTTATCCGGTTGTGTGATTTCTGAGTGTCCAGTCGATGAGATCAGGAAGGAAGAGGCGTGAACGTCGCTTGTGTCCACACTGACAACAACGACAGTATTATCGACACATCAGTGCTTCTTCCTGCTAACGAACGTTGACTTTCCTGCTAAAAGTTGCGATAAATACAAAAGCTTTTTCCGGAAATTCTGCCATAAGCTCCCGAGATTATTAGCTATCGGAATCATTTACAGTAAAGTCAACAACACAGTAATCTAGTAGGGACAAATGTTGGTGGAACGAAAAGTCTACAATACACACAAGGCATTTTTTAATTTACATCCTCATGACCCCCTTACAAACCGGACTAGTAGTTTTATTGTATTTTTTTTCCCTTTGATCCTGAATTTGTACCATCCAGATTCTGTTGAAAACAAACTTTAAATAAACAAAAGGAAAACTTGCATATGAGAAAAACAAACACTAAAAGAAAACACCTTAAACACATAGAAATAAAACATCAAAGTGAGGTAGGACAGGATATCTAATACAGAAAAGCATATGCATTTACTATCTATGCATAACACAAACACTTGCAAGATTTAAATATTAGCCAGTTCAATATAAGTTTGACCACGATGACCTCCCTAATTGTAATAACAACTTCAGTCTTGCTGAAATATTAAGAATACAACACAATGACGCAAGCACCTCGAGAAAATATAGATTAACTTGTTGCAATCCTAGAAAACAACTCTTTTGACATAACGCATACTAACACACTTAAAGAACGAAGAGAAATTACACTGGTCAATAAAAGAATTACTAAGTACTCCTGCTAGGCTGCTGCTGATGTAAGCTGACGTCAGCAGTGTTCTATTTATAGCCCAGTCAGACATGTTGAGCATTTGAAATATTGGAGACTATTTCAGGATACAGCTCAAGCTACTGCTACATAAAACTTATTATTCTATCATTTAGTTACAATATAGACGAGATATGCCTCGAAAGTGCGTTAATACCAAACACAATGTTTGCTATATTTATAGCGAAGAAACATTTGAAAACTAGAAGAAAAATGTCACTTGTCAAGTGAAGAAGACGCCATCTTTATATGCTGTGCTACATGTACAACATCTTTCACGGTGGTTAAATGGCAAAAGACCATCAATGCCGTTTGCAGTCCCCATGATGAGGAGAGAGCCAAGCAGCCACACAAATGACTGTTACTTCTGCTTGGATTCTCCTCTTTCTGGTGAGATAACGAAGCAAAAGAAGAGAGAGCAGTCTACCCTAATATATCCATCTGCATTGATACCAAGTACAAGGCACAATTGCTAGGTTCGTCTCCAAAAATAGAACCTTCTAGAAGATGTCGCAATTACATCATAGAGAATGCTTGTCGTCTAGAGTCTGAAAACTAGGCCTTAGAATGCAGTCATCGTTTTTCTCCTTTCTCACATGACATTTTAAGAAGAAATGAGTGTCTGACAGGAACAACAAACATTAAATATGTGGTGTCTCAGAAAGACAGTATCCTCTAAATACCTTTTAGTTACCGTCGACATTAGTTTTCTTCTGGAAGCCATGCACAGCAGGATTGTGGGACACCCACAAGCTTCCTAAGCGTGTTGAGCGCAGAAGCATGTATTCATGAAAGTTTTGCCTAATATTTTTCCGTCCGCTTGCTCGTCAACCTAATTCTTAAAAGACATTAGAGCTGGGGGGATTTTGCATTGTCTCTTATCTTCTTCTGCTAACATTTATTTTGTAAGGTTAGTACACGGCTATACCAACATAGTTGAGGCCGTTAATCGTTTATCCGGTTGTGTGATTTCTGAGTGTCAAGTCGATGAGATCAGGAACGATCTTATAGGCATGTAAAGAAATACAACTGCAATCGTGAACTGCGTAAGTTATATACATATATATATATATGGCACCGCAAAAAAGGAAATGCGATATGCTGATAACATTGAAAAATTAAGTGTGAATTTTAAAGACTAGACATAACTAGAAATTAGACGCAACATGCATCAGTTGGTAACTCAGTGTTAATGCATCCTTACCAAAAAGTTGTATCCCAGTGGGATACAGGTTATTTTCCGTCTAGATCCAGCTAAGCAATAAATATGTGACACTTTAAAGAACTGGGAAAAGTAAGGAAAAATAGGCATCGTCCTCACTAAATAAATTGGCTAGGAAATACAAACGGTCATTAACAATGATTTATTATGCATTAGGCAGCATTGTGTCTTATTAGGAGGAAGATAGCAAACAGCATGTCTTTGTGACAATGTTGACTGTTGATTTTATGTGGGCATGATACCTACTTTTGTGCTGAGTTTGGAATTTTGTCATTTGAATATTACATTGTGAAAGGTATACCATAACCTGTGCTCCGCTGATTTTTCTTTTCCAACCCTTTTAAAGGTTTACATGCAGATGAGGAAATTGGGTAAAGTTTTTTTGCACTAAACGGCTATCAAAGCGACTCGGGTGAGCACTGATAAACTCAGATGTCACTCATGTTTGTGGCTCAGCCATGTGTTATGAGTAAGCGCCCTTTTCTCGAAATATTTGAGAGTTCTTGGGTTTACAGTGTCCGGATTTATATGCGGGTTATGATAAACATATTACAAAACCGATTTTGTTACAAAGATATATTGCTAAAGGCTTTCTTGCTTTTACTCAAGAAATTTACTTTTTAAGATAATGAAACAAAGATGAAACTTACTTTATTAGGGTTCAAAAGTCTAAGGAATTGGCTAGTGTTTGCACATTTTGCATCTATCAGTACTCTCGATGTATAGATACTAACAATACTAACGATTTGTGATAAGTGATCGCCTGCAACCATCATCAGTGTGTTTGGGCGTGAGTATGATTACACTATCGGGATTTTGCTACGGTTGGGGTCATTAGTCATGAGATAATAAGATTAGAGGATTAGCTTGGTCACAGAAACATTTGTACAATAAACACTAGAAAATTTATATTAGTATTAAAGATCTAGTTTGTATTCTGGATGTGGAGATTTCTTATCAACATAGGTCTTCTGAGTTTATTTGTAGTGTGAAGAGAAACATTATCGTTTTCGTTAAAGGGGCCACTGCTCTAACATCGTGAAAGATTGGCTTTGTCTGACAAATTTAATTAGAGCCAGGGTTAGTCAGCTGGATGATTGTCTTTACAAGGTTGTTATGTGTTCGTTAGAATGTAATCGATTTGATTTCTAGTCATTGTAAATAAACCATACCAGATGATGATCCTATGTGAAAACAATATATGACTTGTATTGATCCTTGTCATATAGCTGTCCTTAGAACATCTTATGGTAGTTTCCTAGATTTTGAAGATAAACGAAAGTGAATAACCGGCACATATGTCCGGTGGATATTAGGGGTATGTAAAAGTACACCTGCATCTACAACCGTGACAAGATGTGAAACAAGCAAGAGTATAAAAATAAGAACCAATCAGACAGCTGGGTTCATAACTTAATTAGGAGTATATTTAAACTGTTTAATTGACAAGAAATTCCCTTAACTATGAAGATTCAGTGCATTTTTGTGTTGAGGAAATGTGTTAGTGTCTGTATGTGAGCCATCACATGGCCAAATAGGTAATTTTAATAAATCCACTATCCACACGCAAAATTATGCGTTTTCTCTCTATCACATAAACAGTGGGGCACAATCCTGATCAAAAATATTTTCCCGTTATTAACTTCCTTGTTGTCTGACTTAAAACATCAACACTGCGGTCTGTGCTCAGTGTCAGCTTTGCAGCCAGACTCTCCTCACATCCTCGTCTTCCTGCAAGACATCGCAGCTAACATCATGATGCGCTCAGTCCTCAGTGTCTGTGTGATGTTTACTCTTCTACTACAAGGTTTGAGTAAGTACTCAATTACACTTTGTCTTAATATCGTTATGTTATGATGATACAAGAAGTCCATGCCACCCCCTGTAGTACTCGCGAGATGACAGACCTTTACAGCATCAGTAAAGTCAGCGGCTTGACTGTAGTATCGCGTGACCCTGACTAGGCTACTAACAAGGTCACCTGCAACATCTTTGGACCTTCAAGCCAGACATGGCTCATCTGTTCCAATACCTCCATGACGGTTGCTGGTCATCACTGAAGCGTATAAAGTGACACTTCTTCCAAGTACTCGGAAGCAGATGCACTGAATGTGTGATAGCAAATGGCGGCCACATTTTTAGTCTCTTGCCAGATACAATATCAACCATCCAACATGTTTCAGTCAACACAGACCTCAAGAAACACAAGAAACACAGTAAATAGGACGTCGGACATTGTCATCACACTAAAAATATCAACACAAAAAATGACAGAAGCAACTCGTTCAGCCAAGTGAATAATGCAACCTAGGACAACATTAGGATACTCAACTGGAATGTTGGTGGAGTTTTATCCAAACTAGTTATCCCGGACTAGTTTTCGATGTTCTATGCATAACTGACATGTATATGGAGACCAGCCTCCAGTGAGACCACTTTACCGACTATTGTGTGTATTTTGCTCCGGCTAAGAAACTGTCATCATTTTAGACAATCTGGGGGTGTTTTGGTCATGGTAAAGAGACACGTACGTTTATCGAACAAATCAACAATGTCTATGATCATATGGTATTACTTTTGATGAACCGAAAGATAATGAAGTAAGATAAAGATATTTTTTTAATTCAATTTAATTTAATGTTTTAGATTACTTTTGTGCATCTAGCAAGCTGTGTAAGGAAGAGGTATTCCTGTCTTTAAAAGACGAAAATAGTGAAGAGTCCATCTGCCAGTCGCACTGACAGTGCGCACGATAATATATTCTCATTGTATGCAGGGATTAAAAAAGATCTCAATAAGTTGGCCAAACTGTGTGCATTGTTTGTGGATAGGGGAGTATGACTCTGTCCAACATGCAATATTACCGTGAACTCTAATTAACCGTGGAACATCTCTCCTATTTACTAAAACAATAATGTCAATGTATGAAGCTCCGAAAGCATGTATTCGAAGTAATAACCAACTCACCGATAAGAAAAACAGAAAACAGAAACCGTTTTTCTCCATTATTTTTTTTTCTTCTTCAGATTTTTCTTGTGTCACAGCATTTAAACCTGTGCATTTGGACCAGCAGATAAACATCATTGCGATATTTGTGGTGACATGCGTTAAATCAGTTTTTCTTTTTGTGATCTCATACGTCGGTGTCTTTTATTACTTATACCTCAGACATAGTTACAATGTAATATAGAGAGGTTTATAGAGAGCAAGTAAGGCGCTTTCTCTGATGTATGAAATGTCTAATACATTTATTTATTCATTCTACAATAGAAAAAATGTTGTTTACTGTTAGGTACAGTTGTTTTCATAAATTGGACATGATAGTGTCTTACGTAAATCAAACGAGGAACAGAAATCTGTAGGTAGTAAGATTTGCTGTGGCTCGTTACGAATTCACTTTCATGGTTGATTAGATGCACAGCTGCAAGTCCGGCTTGTGGATGGAACTGCCCCGTGGAATGGTTTCCTTGAGATGTTGTACAGAGGAACATGGAGCCCAGTGTGTGGCGATAGGTTTAGGAAACAAGAGGCACAGGTGGTCTGCAGGATGCTGGGCTTCAACACGTGTGTAATGTTTTGTGATCTTGCTGTATCTGCTGTGCAATTATACTTGTTTTTTCATGTTATATTCACGATAAACATATAATATACTACAGTTTATTAAGCGGTCATTTTACTTTCGTCTTATTCTAACCACCGAGCTCCATACCGATTCTAGATAATCTGTTTATATAAGATACAATAAGATAAAAATGTTGATGAAGAAGCGCTTGTGTGTCTGTGTGTAAGTGTGCGATTTGTTAACAAGCAGAAAAAGAGACAGTTAGGTACTATCAAAAGCAATAAGACATACAATAATAAAACAAGTTTATAAAAATGTCAAATATTGACTAACTTAATTTGTAATTAACCATCGATAAGAAAAGCAATGCGCCTTCTTGTATCTGCAAATTGTTTTCTGAAAAAAAGGGTTGATTTTGATTGCGACTTGTGTGTATAGATTAAAATGTCTTTTTGTGAATTCAATAGAAAAAAATCAGACAAATACACAAACATACTTTTTATCAAACAGGTCGAAAGTTTATACCTCGTCCAAACATTTGTTCACTTTGAGCTACAACGAAATCGAGTTTGAAAACCTGAGGTGTACAGGCGAGGAGACCAGCTTAGATAAGTGTAATTATGCAAGGATTATCAGTGACCCCAAGTACCCCCGTGTCGGTGCTATCACCTGCAACTCACGTAAGAATCTGCTGTTTCTATTCTGTTGTTTGCTGTGTCGTATTATGTATCCTGAAATGGAGAAAAACAACATTGACACATTTACCATTTCGTATGCAAGAATTCCTTCAAAAAGAGATATCAAGCATGCAAGAATATCTAGAAATTAGGTAAAACACATGATGTATTTTGACAACAATTAAAGTGTTAGGACTTAACAATATTGCAACATCTTAATTATATAAATGATTTTTGCCTTCTTGTTGATATAGAAACTCTTTTGTCTGCACATATAGACTAACTTTTAGTGATAGTAAATATCTGACGGCTTGTTACAGAAAACATAACAGTGCGATTGAAGGTCATCTCACCTAACAGACATCAGGTAGAGATAGACATCGGAGTTAATCATTGGCGGAAACTGTGTGTGTCGTCTGACCTCATTGCCAGGGTCGTCTGTAGACAACTCGGCTTACAATGGTAAGTTCTTTTCTCCTGTTAGTGAACGAGTCTGTGGAAGGATGATGAATAGATTCTACTGAAATGGTGACTTTGAAACAAAACATTTTAAACACACATTTAAACACATGTCTAAAAATGTTCACCTTTAACTCCATCCATCTATTCATTCTTTACTTACAATCTATCCCTATCCCTATAAAAAGAAAATGCTTGACATGAGTTACTTCAGATGTAACAAAATGGATTTTATATATTTATATAGTGGAATAAACGCCTGTAATATAGTTGTTATGCTATCATTGAGAGTATATCTATCTACATAATAATAATGACTTATGAATGTAGACTGTTGTCGTCAGAATTATCCCATGATTTATTTATTTATCTAACCTTGCACAATACCGATGCATAGCATAAAAGTTCTTCTGAATTAAGAACACCTGAAGCATTTTTCAGAACAATTGTTATATGAAAAGGTATTCTGCAATGTTTAGGCTTGGTGCGAGGACGTTTGTAAATAAAAAGAGTTGGCTCAATGGTGATTTCTCATCTTGCCTTGGGAATGAGACTAGCATCGCTGAGTGTCAGTATGAGATGCCTCGAGAAAGAGACTGCATGATTTACACCATCACTTGCAGTGACTGTAAGAACTTCTATTTTATAAAAGTAAAACGTATCAGCGTGTGTACAATTTTTATGTTAAGTTTAACGAATGAAACTACGTGTTTTGCATATGAAATACAGAAATAAAATATTGTAACTATTTCCAGTCTCATATTCGGCTACATGTGTAAATCATTTTTCGCAAATGCAGCCAACTAAAGGGAGGCAACTTTTTATTTACCAAAAAATAAAAGAATGCTAGAACTGGCTCTGTAAATGTTTTACTTTATTTATTCTATTTTCATTTGAAATTCTTTGTATAATCTAAATATTTTTTTAAGTGCACTCGGTGATAAGTCTTCTTTATATACCCTCCTTCTACTTTTTCATACATGTTTATGATAAACCTGTCTTATCATTAGTGGGGTTTTTTCCGTCACTTCATTCAATGATGTTTAGGTTCAGTACACAAAACACTTGATATAATTTTAGGAAGCTAACGAAAAGGAATAATAAATATCGTTTATGTTAAATAAAGAAAATATATAACTATATAGAAAAAAAAACCAATAGCTTTAATTTTTTTAATGCCTTGAGGAAAAAAAGGGGCATCGTTACTATATTTACCTGTGCTAAAGAGGCGTTTGTTCATTGTAAAATATTTAGTTAAGAAAGAGAGATGGAGAGAGACAGAGAGAGAGAGAGAGAGAGAGATTTAATTACATAGTTTGTTTAAGAACGTGTTATAATGAGCGGAAAGATGAGGTAGTTGGTTACATCTTTCTGCGTAGGCGGTTTAAATTTTGGTTTAACATCGCTGACAGTTTCAAGTAT
>SRHC01003056.1:2340-21791 GCA_004794325.1 Pomacea maculata
GAAGACGTCAAGCTTGTTACTGATGGTTTTGGTCATCTTCCAAGATTCTGATCCGTAAAGGAGGGTGCTGATCACATTTGACTTGAAGATTCTCAGCTTGATCTTCTGACTGATGTTTTTTGCCTTCCATGTGCTCCTGAGGGAGGCGAAGGCCTGGCTGGCTTTCGCCAGTCGGGCTCGAATCTCCACCTCCGCATCCCTGGTGTCCGACATTTTGGACCCAAGATAGGAGAAACTGTCAACTTCCTCAATCTCTTCTCCATTTAGTTTGATGCTGTTTTGGACTCTGGCGTTCACTCTCATACTTTTCGTTTTCTTTGTGCTGACCTTCAAGCCAAGGTTTCCAGCTGTTTCTGAGAAGGCCTTTGTTTTTTCATGCATGTCTTGATGGCGGTGTGACAGCAGGGCAATGTCATCAGCAAAGTCCAAGTCTTCCAGCGCTGTTGTTGCTGTCATAGTCATAGTCCATCTGATCCCTCTCCTTTCACTGTCGGTGGAAGTCTTCATGATCCAGTCCATGGCCAGGATGAAGAGGAACGGCGACAGAATGCAGCCCTGCTTCACCCCAGTACTGACGTTGAAGGGGTCTGTGAGCTCCGTGTCACAGACAACCTGGGATTTGAAATCGCTGTACAGCATTGCAATGACCTGAACAAGTTTTGCAGGGACTACGTAATGCCTAAGGATCTTCCATAAGGATTCGCGGTCTATGCTGTCAAAAGCCTTCTCCAGGTCGATGAAATTGATGTACAGCGGTGTGTTCCATTCGTTGCTCTGCTCCAGAATCTGTCGCAGAATGAAGATGTGTTCGGAGCAGGATCGCCCAGGGCGAAATCCTGCTTGCTGTGGTCGGAGGTCTTTCTCAAGAGTTGCCGTCAGTCTTGACAAAACAATCTTGCTGAAGACCTTGCTGGTGAGGGAAAGAAGTGTTATGCCCCTCCAATTATTGCAGTCTCCAAGATCTCCTTTCTTGGGTAACTTGAAGATGAGCCCTGTCTTCCACGCAACAGGGGCCTACCCTGATTCCCAAATTTGCCTGAAGATTTCAGTCAGCTTGGGAGCTGTCACATTTATATCTGCTTTCAACATCTCTGCTGTTATTCCATCTGCCCCTGGTGCTTTGCCGCTCTTCATTGTCTTGACTGCTGCTGTCACTTCTTCCAGGATTGGTGGGTCTATGCAGATGTCAAGGTTTATAGCTGCTGGCTGGATGTCTGCAAGCTGAGGGGGATCTGGTCTGTTCAGAACTGACTCAAAATGTTCCCTCCAGCGCTGTAGTTTTCCTGCCTCTCCCTCGACGACATTACCGTTCACGTCTTTCACTGGCACATCACTGTTCTTAAACCCGTTGTTTAGCTGTTTGTTTATCTTGTACAGTGTCTTCAGGTCATTTTTACTTGCTGCATTTTCTGCTTCATCTGCCAGTTTCTCTATATGGTCTCTTTTGTCGGTTCTTGCCATCCTCTTTACCTCTTTGTTTAGTTTTGTATATCTTTGTCTGAGTTGTTCCTTCAGGCGTTCAGATCTCGTGCTGTTGATTCTTTGTTTGACTGACTTTCTCTCTTCTATCTTCTTCCATGTCTCTTCTCTGATCCCCTGTTCTTTCTTTTTCCGTTGGAAGCCCAGTATTTTCTCTCCTGATTCCTGTAAGACTCGATTGAAGTCGTCTAAGGTCATCTCTTGTTGGTCTCCTAGTGCCTGGAACCTGTTCTTTACTTCCATAGCAAAGGCCCTTTGGGTGGCTGGATTTTTCAGTTTGCCGGAGTCCACTCTCTGCTGACGTGCCTGTTTTCCTCGTGATCGACGCAGCTTGAGAGAAACTGTGGCTATCACAAGAGTGTGGTCACTGGCAATGTCTGCTCCTCTGTAGGCTCTAACATCTTGAAGTGAGCTCCTCCATTTTCGGTTGATGATGACATGGTCTATCTGGTTCTTTGTGATCCCATCTGGTGATGTCCATGTTGCCTTGTGGATGTCTTTGTGTTGGAAGAGTGTGCCACCAATCAGTAGGTTGTTTTCTTTACAAAAGTCTGCCAGTCTCTCTCCGTTGTCATTGATGGTTCCGATTCCATGTTTGCCCATGACATGCTCCCTGCAGGTGTTGTCACTTCCCACCTTGGCATTGAGATCGCCGATGATGAGCAACATGTCGTGGGCTGGAACGCTCTCTGAGGCTGCCTGGAGCTGATCGTAAAAAGCATCCTTGTCTTCTGCCTCAGAGTCATTTGTTGGTGCATAGCAAGCTAGCACTGTCAGCTTGGTGTACTTCGAATGGAATCTTGCTCTCAAAAGCCTGGGTCCATAAGGCTTCCATTCCAGCAGTGTCTTTTCCGTTTTCTTGTTGAGGAGTAGAGCTTCTCCTTCAGAGTGCTGAGCGTCTGATCTTCCTGAGAACAAGATGGTATGTCCTGACGCTAGTCTCCTCTTTCCCGTGCCGGTCCATCTGACCTCACTGACTCCCAGGATGTCCAAGTTGTAGTTGTCAAACTCCTGGACTAATTGGAGCATCCTGCCAGTCTGGTACAAGGTCTGGACGTTCCAGCACTCCACCCTCAACTTTTGCCTCAGCTTCAGTAAATCCGCTGTCGGGGCGCCAGCTCCCTTTCGGGTTTGGCTGTCGTCCGTCATTAGTCCAGTCTCCTGGTGTGCTTCATTACCTTCGCCATCTGTGACGAGTTCTCTTGTTTTAGTTTCTGTAACATGATTTTTTTTACATGGTGGGGTTGTTAGCCCTACCACAACCTATTTTACCTCTAGGTGAGGTGTCCACCTCCTAAGTCACCTCTTACGACATGCCTGGCTGGATGGCAGGGACCCTATTCTTACAATGCTCGCTAGGCAAGCATACCCCGGGGTCCCACAGGGGACAAAGATTGCTTATCACATCTTTATTTTTGTTTTCTTGAACCTGAAACTACATCAGTGAATGATTTTTGGGTTCATGAGCTACATATGCGCTGAAAATTCCGTGAACATTACACCTCACACCTTTCCCACCATGCTAGTTCTTTGTCACACCTTCCCTCCTCGTCTTCCTTTTACAATATCATGTTACTATCAGTTCTTGTTTTAATTTTTTGGCTCCTGTGCGTTTTCTGTATTTGATCTTATTCATCTTTAGATAGTTTTTTAGTTCGTGTGGTATTTGTTTATTTTCCTATCCCTCGTATGCGTTACATGTCTCGTTCTTGTTCTTAGGAGCTAAGAGCTTGCTGATTAGGAGTTTGAGTATGCGCTTTACAAACTTTGTACTTATTATTTTGAATAAAGTTTTGTTGGAAATCTCTTCGACTGTAAAGACTCAGTTTCTTGAAGAGGTTGGCACAGCAGATTGAGTACCAACCGACAAGCCGTTGACGACGATATCGTCGTTAAAGAACTGTGCTTTGTCGCTCATCTACATCAACATCACATTTCCACATTTTCCCTGTAACATCTGGTGACAGTTACCCAAACTTGTTCAAGATAAAAATCTTACTTTTAAAATTTAGTCAGTTGACGATTTTTGTGACGAGAACAGTGACGTGAGCACTGATGTCACATCTAACATCGTACACGACAGGACTTAGACTGTGACAGTGTTGTGACTACACATTATTGTAATATTTACCTGGCTACCAGTGTCTTGTACAACTCAGGTGTCATGTGACTGACAGGTCCAGCCCCAGCCACACGTCGCTGCCACCAGTGTCCGAGTTCCCTCAGCACGTGACTACTGACGTCACACGGGGTCTTGGGGTCAGACAACTGATCACAGCACAGACACAGACCTGGGATGTCGGCGGGATCACTTTCTCGGAGACACCGACACAGGTTCTGTAAAAGATCAACATCATGGCTTGTGAAATGAGTGAAATATAGAGATGACAGATGTAAGTAAAATACTCTGAACATTAAAGTATTAAGTACAATGTAAGTACAGTTCAGTAGCTTAGAATGGCTGTAACAGGATAATAATGCTGTTAAAACAGATAGAACAAGTGTCTACATCCAATGAATTTATTGAAACAAATCGTGCTGACAGAGCGTGAATACAATAATGTACACCAAAGAAGAAATTCGTTTATTTACCAAGAAACACTACACTGTGAATATGATTTGATAACAACCGCACACACACACTTACACACAGACACGTGCAGACACCGCTACTCGCACTGATATTTATACACACCTTTCCCTCAAACAATTATTTGCTCTATATACACATGTATATATACACTATCATTAAATTTACATACACTGCCCAAATTTTTGTTTTGTCTTCTATTGACACAAAAAAATTTATTACTTTTACACACATTAGTACTTTGTAAGGTATATCATAAAAGATATGTAAGGTAACAGAAAGTTACTGAAACCTGAACGAGGAGGTTGTCACCGGAGATGGCCTGTTGTAGTTGACGAGTCGTGAGGTTTGGGAAGGCGATGACCTTAGTGACGGGCAGACCGGGAGCGATGTCGGACACCAGGTGAGACAACATGGCCTCCGCCTTGTCCAGCTGTGACATGGCGATACTCAGTTTCTGTCTAATGTTGTTGTCTATATCCTGCTGGGACACCTTTAGAGACTGAATATTGTCTCCCAATGCCTTCACCTCACAGACTACCAGTCCGTACTGTCGATGAATCAGAAGCACATCAAAGTCCCCCTGTTTCCAGTTGTGTGGTAGAGAAGGAGGAAGGTTGGAGGGTCGTGGTAGGTGGGTAGCGGCAGCAGCGTAACAAGGTTCACCCAGGTACTGTCCGAACTGAAGCTGAGTCATTCCAACCATGACATCGCTGTTCTCTTCACACATTTTCTGAAGACAGACAAAAATCCGTTGCATCGCAGCATCGTCTCTGACGTCACTGTCCTGAAGGGGAGGAGGCTGACGAATGGAAGAATGAACAGCAGAAGATGAACTTGTCATCACTGTGTTAGACTGACCAGCCTGTCCAGGTGCTGATGTAAGGACGAGAACCTCCTGACCATCAGCTGACTGTCTAGTCATGGGCACGCGGTTGACGTAGACAGGAGGCAGGAAGTAGGCGCGAGAGTCGAGATGAGGGAACGCGGCCTCAACCCACTGTAGCCAGAATGTCTGGGCCTGGTCTGGTAATGGTTCCTGTGTAAACATCAGTCTGGTCAATTAAATAATAACTGTCTATTAAATCTTTCTTTATGCACTCAACACGGGTGGCTGATTTTTCCCCGCTCGCTTGTTTACGCAGTATACACTTTTGGCTGATGCATTGTTGTAAATTTTTTTTTAGGCCTTTACTGCTCGTGGTTTAAAAAGAAAAACTTAATAAATAAGATAGTTTAGGCATTTCTGAACACAATTATCTCCCTTACATGACGAAGGACGTACGTTTGAACGAAAGTCTCGACGATATTCTACACTACCTGTCCTTTACGATTGTACACGATCGTGAACATCATGCATCAGAAACGTCGAATAAGAAGAGAAAGAACATACCAGAGATATTCCTGCTTCAGATGAAGGAGACTTTGACCACGAATGGTGTAAAAATTGTTTTCTTTTGCTTTCGAATTTCGGGCCACGCCATGTTTGAAATGTGTAAAAAAAAAACTTTTTCCAAACTTCACTTCATACATCTAATTTTGATTGGATTATCATAAAAGTGAGTTCTCGAGCAAGATTAAGGTAAAATATTCCACTTCTACACGGTTTGACCGTCTTTAGCCTTGTGTAAAGAAAGAATTAAGTCATTTAAGTATTTCTGTTCAAACTTTACTTGCATTGGCTACTGCTATTTAATACATGAGATGGCCTGTTGTCATCAAATAATGTATTTTTATATCTCCTGCCTTCTAGTCTGTTACACTCTGTTCTAATATACATTTGTTTGTCAACAAACAAACCTTTGAACCAGTCTTCTGGCTGATGAGTCTGACTGCCGCCTCGATCTGAGAAGGAAGACCGCGAATGATAAGAATCTTCATACCTGGTACAGGTGAGGGGTTGGGGTCAAACTCTGCATCAGCGCCTGTATTTTGTTTTACCTCATCCAGGTGGCGTGTGTTCACTTAAAAAAAAACTTTTCACATTAGGGACTATCGAAGCCCATATGCATTTCTCTAAATTATAATAGACAATTGCTTTTGAACTGATTATTTATCATTACGAGGAACTGTAATGGTTGATTGCGCTAATGATTTGTTTTTTAATGTTCACCTCCAATACAGATAATCAGTAATTTATTCGTGATCATTAAGCACCTGATTATAATTATTATTATCATCATTATGATGATCATTTTTCTGTCGGTTGTCTGCCATTTTCATGGCCTTTGTGATTATGATGTCTACATGTAAGTCATATCTCACTATTTTTTCCCTGTCTAGTTTCATCTATTATTAGTTTTAAAAAAAGTAAAGCATATAAGAAATACCACCTACCTGTATCTGTAAGTAGTGCCGCCTGTTCATCAGTCACAGCGTGTAGGTAAACTTTGACCCCGCCACCGCCTCTACAACTCTGTCTACCACCTCCTCCTGTAGGTCGCTGTCCCTGTGACAGTTGTTACAGTGAGAGGACAACATCGTGAGACTGAACACCGGGTACATCACTGAGATGATCATGTACAGGATGACATTCAATATCTACACCAGCATTATACTAGTTAAAGGTGTTTTCACACAACAAAAGTAGGATGATAAAAATAGTTGAAGTTCTCTAAGCGTGCAGGGAAGGAGAGTGGCTCACCTGAGCAGACGACGGATGACCAGACATTGTTGACAGTGGTCTCCCCTGTACAGGACCAAGTTTGAAGGAGGCAGCGTCTGCACCACAAAGGTATTTATGTATCTTGGTGGTCTCCACTCTTTGCTGGAAACCAGCAAACTGTCATGTGTGTGTGTGTGTGTGGATAATATAGTGACACAAAAATAGCAATCAATAACATTGTAACACAAAGTACAAAGATAACAAATCACACGACTGACATGTCTGATGAAGTCGTTAGAGAGCATCGGGGTCTGCTGCCTTCAAAGGAAAGTCTTGTCCTAAAGTTTTATTGTGAGCGAATTCAAACAGCTTCACTTTACACAATAAACTCGGTCAGTGTGTGTGTGCTCTGGCGTTGATGTTGGTCATTTATCTTTCATATTTTTCAAATTATTTCTGATTAATGATGCATCAAGGAAGCGAGATACATACAAGGGTTTAATTCAAGAATCGGAAACACAGGTATGGGTGTGATTATGTTAGAATGTAAACTCTTCACGATGCCAAGCTTGGACAGAGGTAGCGGGTTCAACGACGTTAGCGAGACAATTTTTCAAGAGATTAGATCGTAAGGTTTACGAGTGTTGATATAAGTTAATTCATTCTTACAAAATCATTAAGAGAATAGCAAAATGGTTTGTTTACTTGCCAAATTTTATTTCAAAGGTCCGACTGACTGTAAAAACATTTAAAATAAAACCGGTGAAACACGAGTTATAGCAACACCGCTGTCTCCTTCCATTTTCAGAATTTTAGAAATAAATTCAATTGATCATTGTCACAGGCCTGATACTCAGAATTTACATCGTACCAAATATTGGTGATTTGCAGCTCCGCCAACCACAGAGCTTAACAAATGAAGAAAGAGGTGCAAGAGAAAGTGAGTCATTTCTCAGTCCATCGAAAAGTAAACATTATTTTCTTGACATCTTGTAATCGAACAAAAGGGATAATTAAACTTGGACAAAAACATTCGGAACATCGATACATTTCTACGCCCACAAGAAAGAGTACAAAACTTCGATGATGTACCCGGATCACGGTTGTACGTTTCTATGGCAACATTGTGGTCGTGGCTGACTTTACCTTAGAGACTATTCGTCGCTAGACAAATACCCGGGGAACATTTAACCAATTAAGTTGAGTAATTAGTTTTAAAATGCGTTAGAAGACATTCGCGATGTCTACAAGATTAAGTCAGTCGCTTACAGCACCAAAGACCCTAACATGCGAATATTTTGACAGCTGGCTACTGGCGATGTCGATACTAAGTGATCAGATGAATCAATTAAAAATAAAAGATTGCCTGTCCAGAAGACTAAAAGTAAGATGTTCACACTGCTCGGACACTGAATCATTAGCAAGAAACAATGGCGTATGCAGAGCTTGTATGTCATGACTCAATCAGTTAATGTTTCATACTCACACAGACAGGTCCAACAAACATGTTCTCCATCTGGGATTCGTTTATCTCCCTGATAAAGGCTGAGGCCTGTCATGGATATACACAGATGGACCGGTGATGGTATCAGAAGGTGACAGGTGATGGTATCAGAAACAGAACCAAAAGCAAAAGCAAAAATACAATCGTCTACAAAAGGTTATAGAGATAAGTTACAACGAGAGATAGAAACAAAACCTAATATTAGAGGTTATACCGACAAACGATAACAAAACATTATCGCCAGAGATGCTTTTACTACGACTACAACCACCAACCCTTCACTGCGACCGCGACACTCATGAACTATAAATATCAGACTGCCTTCGACCCCCTGACCCCCACAGGGTCCGTAAGCTAAATGTTGAATGAGGTATCAATGGATATAGGGTGACCTCTAGGATGTAGTTATGTGGAATACTTTTTTTGCAGGGTCCTTCTGGACAAAGGCTCTGATGAAAACACGAATGAAGTCCTGCACGAGACCCACCACCTCCTCAATGCGGAATGCTTCCATGTTGTTATCTCCATAGAGATCTGGTCAGTCGAAGACATCCGGTTTACTTACAGTGTGACAGTCTGAGCCCGGATATACAATACATCTGATGCTTACCCTTATTCTGGAATTTTCTATTTTATTTTTAAACACTCTACTTACAAATATAGCATTAATAACAAATAGATAAATATTAACCAGAAATAAAGTCGTTTTTCCTTTGAAAAAAACGATCTTTGGATGATGACATATATGCGTTACGTTTTTCTTTTTCTGCTGCACTCTCTGTGTAAGGACCTTAATCTACCCCGGGTACATACCTCTCTCCTGTGGAAAGAAAGTGGCTATGGCGATGCTCTGGGTACATAGGGTACCTTGCCGAAAAGGTGTCTCTGTGTGACATTGTTATACACATTTAGTGTGTTGACCTCAGCTGTTGGGAACATGATATATATATATAGATAGATTACATAATATTATTGAACAAACAGTCATAATAAAGCAGACATTTATGCGCGTCTCAGCTTGCTTTCCAACCTTGGTTGCTACACGACACCCAGAGGGCAGTAAACAGTTGAAGAGCTTTTTATATGTTTTTACCTGCGGGCGTTTGTAGAGTGGCACGAAAGCATCTTCATCTCCAGGGGCCGTAGTCATGAAATAAGTTGTTTCTCTGAGACAAAATGGGGAACTCAAATAAAAGTGTCTTGTTTTTGTAATAACAATAATTCCATCTTTGCCGTCTCCTTTTTTATTTGTTATTCTGTTTACAATTTGTGCGCTGCTCTGTGAACAGAATGTAATGCATCTGTGTTCAGATATGTTGCTTTGTGAACAGATTGTCGGTAATATGCATGTCAGCATAATAAAGAGACTTGCAAATTACTGTGACTGGGTTCAGAACAGTCCTCATGATGATAATGATGCGGTGAAGATCTGCCACCTAAAGTTGGTTTGCACTATCGGGGTCGGGGACGAGGGGTGCGGAAGAAAAAGATATGGAGGTCAGGGTCCAAAGGATAAAGGTAAAGAGATCCGAGTTGCCTCGGTCGCTATATTATATTATTTTATATTATATTATTATATCGCTATATTATCTACAATACCATTGAATCCCTCGTCGCTATGAACACGCCCATTCTGCTGCATCATAGTCCTGCCTGGGACTCGACTGCAGAAATATTCCTTTCTGTTGTGTAGCCTACAAAAAAATTTTGAGAAGATTTCTTTTTTCTCTGCAATGAATAAGCCCTTGTACAGATATCAGATACCAAAGTTCAACAGCCAATCTTTGCTGGGAGGCGACAGAAGTAAAAACACCGAGTCAGCAGTACTTTCTACCTGGCTTGTACCTGTCCGGCCAGTCGGCGCCCGAAAACCTCACATCGTCAAACTCGACCCCAGCTACAGCCAACACCAGACGCACCAGCTCGCCCCAGACAGGGAAATCAAAATAAAGCAACCTAACGGACGACATTGTTTGATCACTGCTTAGTGTCAGAGTCTTACTCTGTGTCACGTGTCACTAATTGTCCGCTGTAAACAGAGGCTGACACGCAAGATGGCGCCGCTTGACTTCCCCGTATATTTGTAATATATATCATTATATACACCGACCTCTATGCCACGTGGAATGTTCCTGAACACTATTGTGACGAAGGCGCACAAGAGGCAAAGAGCGGCAACACCCGGCCTAGAAAATGACGGTTGACCCAGTTTGGTGCCGGGTGGCTG
Source organism: Pomacea maculata (assembly GCA_004794325.1). Classification (NCBI taxonomy): domain Eukaryota; kingdom Metazoa; phylum Mollusca; class Gastropoda; order Architaenioglossa; family Ampullariidae; genus Pomacea; species Pomacea maculata. The sequence goes on from SRHC01003056.1 coordinate 12,746, forward strand.
TGTGAGTGGAGGCGGGGGAAGAGGGCTCGGGGTGCTCGGGTGGCAGTGTGTTATCTTCATCAACCGGTCGTCTCACCATACACAGCACGAGTGTCAGTGACAGCCGCCACAGACAGCAACAGAAAGTGGAAAGCTGAGTGCACTGTGCTCACACAACAACAACAGGTAAACAACAGTCGACAGGTTTCACAGAGGTCAGAACCGACAAACAAAGGACTAAGGTGACAACCTAAGGAGTGAATGAAAGAGTTGCTAAAGGTGAAAGATAATAAAGGTGTGAGTGTGTAAGATGTGATTTGGCTATCACATAGTTTATTTCTAGGAACAGACTGTAAGATATGCGGGTGAACAGTCTATTCGGGTGGAGAAAGGTTCTTTGTGATCGGGAGAGCGGAAAGTGAAATGTCCAGAGATAATTTTTAATGATCTAGCTGCGAATTCACACTTGATAACACATTTTGTCCACATTTGTCTCTCACAATTTACACGAAGACGATCAGTACACAACTAAATTAACAAATTTTATCCTGCTTTATTAATACTAATACCAATAAAAATCATATTAATGAAAAAAATAGTAAAAACAATAACTGATACCACTAGTTGAGCAAAGCTAGTTCCTAAAATTGGCAGAATGTGTTTATTCCATATTTCCCAAAGAGGTTAATCAGTGACAATTTGCCATCTTCCAACTAACAAACCCTCGCACCTAATGATTTTAAATTTTACCTCAAACATCAGACTGCGGTTAAGATATAGAGAGATGCACAGCAAAGAGACGCACGTGTCTGGACATCTCAGATTGTAAGAAAAGTTTAATCATGGAGGAACCCGAGTGCTTATAGAGAAAACAGGAAAAAATGCGACTGGAGTTGTCATGCAGTAACATTTACCAACTTGTAATACACCGAGGACACTAGCAACTACATCATAGAAACAAAGATCGGCAAAGCATCTTCTGGAAATACCATTCTTGCACTGCAGTCCCAGTTAGCCGGGAATAATAATAATAACAACAATAATAATAATAATATCAGAGTTTTCTCACTAGATACAGGTCACGGACACAAACAGAAACAAAAATTCCGTGACAGGGATAAAAAGCTGCAGATTGTGGATTGTCTACAGTTTATTATGACATACAGAACTGATGACAAATGCCTTGTGTCATCACCAGCTCTTACCGTGTACACACCTCTAAATCAAAAAACCTCTTGTGTTGTCACTGTGGTCTCTCAGGCACCGCAATCTTGTGATTCATAAACAGCTATTCACATTGATCCCTTAACAACTTATATGGTCACCCTCGCGTGAAGTACAGATGGTACAATCTGAACCCCAAAATAAAGTTTAGGACTCAAAAGGTCAAAGTGATCTGCTAAAAGTTCTTTTCTTCGTCCTGTGAGAGTAACTATTTCTGTTTTAGTGTTGTCTGGTGTACAGGCGAGTCTCCGTTCTTCAAACATACAAAGATGTGGACTGGACGAGTTGTTGACTTTGATCACTTTTGTTCATTTGCTGTTAACTGAATGTGAAACTGTTTTTAAAAAAGAAAGGATGCATTCAAACAGCCCCAATGTCACAACAGCGTTGTTTCCGCTTCAAACACAGTTACCTTGCGGTTGGCCAGGTAAGTCTTGATGTTTTCTTTGCTCTCCACTTTGGCAACGAGGGTCTTAATCTCGGGGAAGTTGTGCTTGACACTGCTGGCCTGGTCGAACACGACGATGTCGGCTAGAGACAACTGTGACACACAAGGGGACACAATCCCACTTTCTCACTGGCTACCTGAACATGCGTGTCTGTGTCACTTCACGCACGTGGGAAGCTGTATGTGTGTCTGTGAGTGTGCGTTTGTGACCCTCCACGACGAGATAAGTCTTTAGTCTGTAATTTGAGATTTGGCAAATTGCATATTTTTACAAAGTACAGGTTCTGAACTTTCTTTTGATACAAAAGTTGTTTTTCTTGTCCTAACATTGAGTTAGAAACGTTTGAAGTGTGAAAGTACGGTGGCTGCTTCTATAAGATACAGTAATGGACTTTCTGGACTTTTCCATCGTCGTGATAATAAGAGATGTATGCTAGACACCCTCACCTATGACCCTACTCATGACCTTACAGTCAACTGTGTCAAACTGTTTGTTATCCTCTGTGTTACTGTTTGTTATCTTCTGTGTTACTGTTTGCTGTCGTGTGCAGGTTGTTGTTTGTGATGTTTCCATTGACAACCTACATTATGTGTATTAACATCCACTCAGTACAAGCACATCAAACACTGTAATGAATTCTTCTGGTCGAAGTGTTTGTGAGTGCAATGAGTGAAAAAAAAGGGAATTGTTTATGCATGAACAAATACAAGAAAATTTATTACTGGAACATATTCCAAAGTCCACTTCACACAAAAACAAGGAAAGCTGATATTTGAAAGAATTTCTAGTCTAAAAAGTTTTGATTGCAACAGTCCGACACACAGTTACTGCTCCTTTTGATGTTGCAGCTACAGTGCATGTAGTTGTCTGACTTGTTAATGAACAAAGTAGAATTTATTGTAGACTGCTTAGTTTATGTGTGGTGTGCTGTGTTTACACGTATTTACAGGCTGCAACAACAGCGCCACCTCACCTGACAGACACCTTTGGTAGTTTTTCCGCTGCAAACATCTCCGCTGACTGAATGTTGTTGGATTCCAGGTTGTAGTGTTGACTGAGTAACATGTAGAGACAGGTGATGACAGGTGATGTTAACATGTAGAGACAGGTGATGTTAACATGTAGAGACAGGTGATGACAGGTGATGTTAACATGTAGAGACATGTGATGTTAACATGTAGAGACAGGTGATGATAGGTGATAGTGTAGTGTTTGTTCAATAAGCTACGCTCCGACACACATCTTCATCTGCTACATTGCAACAACCACAACAACAAAAGTGCAGCAAGTCAACACTAAAACGCTTTAATTTTGACATGTTACTTCAAACAAAGGATGTAGCAAGTTGATGATGACACAAGTTATGTAAATACTAGCGTCTAGGGTAGTATTGTTGACGCTAGTTGTCATACAAACAAGCCCCACTGTATGATGTTGATGTTTACACTTGTTGATGTGTAAGGAGATCGAGACACCGACTGCACCTCCTGTTGTGAGTAAACGTAAATAAATGTGTCATACACAACACGTGGAAATAACCCTGACATCCTTCATTTGTGGACAATCACAAGTTGTGACGTACAGCGGGACATGGAATCCAACCGGTCTCTAGGAGCATAATCCTCACAGACGACGATTTTTCTCTCCAGACCCTTAACAAGAAGTCCAGTCGTCACCCACACCACGTCACTGCGGGCTGTGACCACGTCATCGATGTCATCGTCTTTCATCACACGCACTGGGATACCCGCTTCTTTAAGTGCGTTCACCATACCCGAGTCGTCAGTCATTTCATACGAGTACAACACCAGCACGTCTCTCCACTGTAGGCAGGGCGGTGTTGTTGTGCCGCTGGTGGAGGTGACGGTCGTGGCTGTTGTCGTGACATTCTCTGTTAACATTCAAAGTAAGTTTTTATTATTAGTTACTTGTCGCAGTTACAGCGTACACACTGACAGACACATGGATAAAAAAAAAACACGTAAAATGTCAGACACACGTAACTAATACTGTGTCTTAATCATGATGATGATGATGATGATGACATCTTGATATCTTAATAGCGCACTTTCCCTCTATGACCTTTGACACAAGCAGTCAGCAATGTCCATGTAGATTATCAGACTCCACAACACAATCACACTGTAGGTAAACTCAACATGTTGTACACAAAGTAAACAACACACACAACGGCGTTACACACAGCAACATTTCAGGTCTCACACAGTCAACAGGAGGTGAACAAAGATTCACCTGAATACTTCAGTTGTAGGTAACACAGGTAAGTATCCAGACACAAGCCATCGTGACAGCAGCCTCAAACACACATGGAGCAGACGACATACAACCACCAATCCCTGATGTCACACTCATCGTCAGTCACATCGTTGAGATGAAGAGGACACAAACATCTACTCTACACACAGTGCAGCCATAGCACACAGGTTCGCACATCACAAATTAGAAAAGTGAGTGGTCAGCAGTGCCAAGCACGTTAGAAGTGTCAGTGAAGTAGACACAAGTAATACAAATGATGAACAGGTCTCACATAGGGCAAGATGGCGCAGATGTTACAGTTGAATAAAAATGTTCTAGAAAAGTGAGATAAGTTGTGAAGGTATAATAACCAATCCACAAACCTAGGTAATGATGTCACATTTTCAGATATGACCAGTTCACACAAACCTGACGCAGATAAAAGGGTAAAGATGAAAAGTGATGAAGAGCTGTCATCGTGCAGCCAGTCAGGTGAAGTGACAGCACTGTCATCTTGACAAAAATGTTTCTCTCATGCTTATTTATCACACTAATAACTGTTTATCTGTCAACAGACGTTACACTACACAATACCCACACCTACCTGTAACACCAACACGGAGACTGTGTAGGAAGCTGGCCACGTCACGACCGCACGTCACACAGTCACCTGGCCTGTCACATGAGTGACCTTGACCTCGGTGATACAGTCGTATGACTGGCGGGCCGTCTGTGTGGTCGGGCACACCTCGCTCACTGTACGGCAGAACAAGACGGATAAGAGTGATCAAGTCGTTCTGCTCGACTTCCCTGACGACGGCGGGAGGAGAGCGGAGGGGTCTGGTTAAATGTTCCACTTGCCAACCGGCGGGTGCAAATCTATGGTAACAACTTGCCGCCCAAAAATGGAGACGAGGAACTTGTGTCACCAGCTTGTCACACACAGTGCTGAAGTGTGACCTGTGACAGATATGAGTGTTACAGTAGTTACCGTCACACACAGCTTCCTGCTGGTCAAAGGTCGTGGAGCGCACAAACATCACAAGTTTTCAATTCCTGTCAAAGTATTTTATGAAGTATCACGAACAGAAATATCACTTTAAATCACAATAAAGAACAACTTTGTGTCACGTGTTCAGAGTATGTCTGTGTTTGTGTGACTAGACAGTAAATGTTTAATACGTTGATGTCAAGGGGAGGCTACTTGTATGATAAGCTAACTGACACTTTACATAACAATGTGAGTGAATATCGGTGAATGATGTGGTTGTGTGTGTGTAGATATGTATACATGCATGAGGGAGGGAGGCAAGAGCGAATATATGTCTGTTGTCTGAAGCAAAATGTGTAAATATACACATAAATGTATCTTGTACAAAAAAATTAATGAATTGACAAGCATTACCATTTGTTATTTAAAAGAATTATGTACAGATGTACAAAACTGATGTTTAAGGGACTCATCTGGTTAAACATGTACACGTACAAAAAGATATCTCTCACTTTCTGTGTTTATGTCATCTATAGTAGACAAAGGATGAGGTGGTGAAACTGACTGCAAGATAAGTAGTAAATATAGTTGTCGTAAATATTATTATCATTGTTTTGGCTGTTGAGCATGTATTGCATCCATCGACTGGTGTCCTCTTCTGTTCCACGTGTCACGTGTCCCTTTGATTAAGGAATTATCTCCTGTTAAACACCTCGTGGTGATTATTAGATCACAGCAATCGGCATCTACCTGTGTGTCTATCATCACATCACACGATATTCTACTCACCTGGTCACTTCATCAGCGATGACGTACAACGACCCTCCTCTTGCTGCCTGTGACAAGTCGTCGACGGCCTTCTCCACGTCTTCCGTGTCACTACCGCTATTAAACTCATACTGCAGGAGCTGAAGCTGACCGGGTGAGACACCTGCTGACTGTTGTGTCTTTTTTGTCTGCAGCAACAGGTGATACAGCATGATGCACGCTGCACGACTCGCAGGACAAGTACTCACAATGTAGACGGGGTGACCATCAAGCAGCCATTTTATACCCATCATCAGCAACACCACAGTTTTACCTGTACCGGGCGGTCCGGTGACAAACACTGTGGGAGGCGCCGTGTTCAGCAGGTGAAGTTGCTCCGGGAAGAGTGTGATGACAGCAGTGTAGCACTGTCCTGTCCACCACACGGCCTGACCCAGGGTCTTGACACTCACACGTGGAGGACTTGTACATGGCACAGTCACTGTTGTCGCCGGACCACAGAATCTAGTACAGTCACATCAGTTGATGTGTGTTACAAAAACAATTTCTACTTTTTTACAGTTAATAATAACTTATTTGAAAACTGTATTTCACTTCTTACAAATAAAAATATATGATTTCTATTAAAACTAAAAAATCACTTATGTTAAGTGAAGAATTTTGCTAATGCTTACTTCTATAACGGACACGATGATCTGCTCCAAATTAAAAATTGAAGTACTCCATCACAATGCAAAACAGCATAATAAAAAATATGTTTATAGTTTCACAAGTTTACAGCAGACAGTTAGTGAGCTGGGAGAAAAATAATTATTCAGAAAAAAAAGAGAATAATTATAACTCTGTGACAATGGTTCGCCTCTGGCAAACAGTCGGACTTGGATTGCTTACATCTTTTTTTTTTTTTTTTTTTGATGAACATTAAAAACAACATCAATGGATGATTCAATTGCGCTGAAATATATATTCCGTGAACATTACTCCTAACACCTTTCCCACCATGCTAGTCCCTTGTCACACCTTCCCTGCTTGTCTTCCTTTTACAATATCATGTTACTCACAGTTCTTGTTCTTTTTATTTGGTTCCTCTGCGTTTTCTGTATTTGATTTTATTCATCTGCAGACAGTTTTTCTAGTTCGTGTGGTATTTGTTTATTTTCCTGTCCCTCGTATGCTTTCCATGCCTCGTTCTTGTTCTTAGGAGCTAAGAGCTTGCTCATTAGGAGATTGAGTATGCGCTTTACAAATTATGTATTTATTGTTATTTTATGAGAGTAGTGACTTCATATGTTTGCATGTTTTCTTTGAGGAAAAAACAGCTGGTCTAGGGTGGGTTACAACTGACTGGTGATAATGACATGTGTACAATGTAAATGTAATGTAAGGTGTGTCACTGTTGTCAGAGTTGTGAGGCTCGTGTAGTGGTGACGTCAGCAGGTGGCTGTTAGTGTAGTTACACCGCGTGTCGCCGATTTACCAGCGTGTCTGCAAGTGAGGACAGTCGTATATACTGTGAATAAAGATTTGTTGGAAATCTCTTCGACTGTAAAGACTCAGTTTCTTGATGATGTTGGCACAGCAGATTGAGGACCAACCGACATACCGTTGACGACGACATCGACGTTAGGGACTTGTGCTTCGTCGCCCATCAACAACAACATCACATTTTCACATTTTCACATTTTCTCTTTAACATCTGGTAACAGTTACTCTCACCTGTTCAAGATGTAAGTATTACTTTTGAAATTTAGTCAGTTGACGATTTCTCTGACGACAACAGTGACGTGGTCACTGATGTCACATCTAACATCGTACACGACAGGCTTAGACTGTGACAGTGTTGTGACTACACATTATTGTAATATTTACCTGGCTACCAGTGTCTTGTACAACTCAGGTGTCATGTGACTGTCAGGTCCAGCCCCAGCCACACGTCGTTGCCACCAGTGTCCGAGTTCCTTCAGCACGTGACTACTGACGTCACACGGGGTCTTGGGGTCAGACAACTGATCACAGCACAGACACAGACCTGGGATGTCGGCGGGATCACTTGCTCCCAGACACCGACACAGGTCCTGTAAAAGATCCACATCATGGCTTGTGAAATGAGTTAAATGTAGAGATGACGGGGGGCGGGGGGGTGGGTGGGGGGGGGATTTGGTGTTTTACGCCGTGTCAGCCCTGCAAACAGATGCCACGTGCAGAGAAAGTGTAACGTGCCCGAGACGAGAAATGAACTCTGGGCAGCCAACCTTTACTGTATTGGTGACAGGCGCTAACAGCGCTAACCGTTACGCCACCGGGCCGCTCAAATATAGAGATGACAGATGTAAGTAAAATACTCTGAACATTAAAGTATTAAGTACAATTTAGATATTAATCAGTAGCTTAGAATGGCTGTAACAGGATAATAATGCTGTTAAATTGGATACTGTCTACAAACAATCACTTTATTAAAACAAATCATGCTGAGATGACGCGAATACAATAATGTGCATAAAAGAAGAAGAAGAAGAAAAAAAAAGAAGAAATTGTTTTGGTGACAAACACAACACTGTGAATTTGACTTGATAGCGACCGCCACTGATATTTATACATGCATTTTACCCTAAACAATTTTTTGCAGTATATACACATGGTGAAATACACTAACACTACATTTAATTCGAATTCGCACACTGTCCACATTATCGGCTCGTCTTCTATTGACAATTTTTTTTCCACACTTAGGTACTTTGTAAGGTATATCATAGAAGACATGTAAGGTAAAAGAAAGATACTGAAACCTGAATGAGGAGGTTGTCACCGGAGATGGCCTGTTGTAGTTGACGAGTCGTGAGGTTGGGGAAGGCGATGACCTTAGTGACGGGCAGACCGGGAGCGATGTCGGACACCAGGTGAGACAACATGGCCTCCGCCTTGTCCAGCTGTGACACGGCGATACTCATCTTATGTCTAATGTTATTGTCTATATCCTGCTGGGACACCTTTAAAGACTGAACATTGTCTCCCAGTGCCTTCACCTCACACACTACCAGTCCGTACTGTCGGTGAATCAGAAGCACATCAAAGTCTCCCTGTTTCCAGTTGTGTGGTAGAGAAGGAGGAAGGTTGGAGGGTCGGGGTAGGTGGGTAGCGGCAGCAGCGTAACAAGGTTCACCCAGGTACTGTCCGAACTGAAGCTGAGTCATTCCAACCATGACATCGCTGTTCTCTTCACACAGTTTCTGAAGACAGACAAAAATCCGTTGCATGGCAGCATCGTCTCTGACGTCACTGTCCTGAAGGCGAGGAGGCTGAGGAATGGACGAAGATGATGAGGAAGATGATGACGAAGATGAACTCGTCGGCACTGGGTTAGACTGACCAGCCTGTCCAG
>SRHC01003057.1:5138-15929 GCA_004794325.1 Pomacea maculata
CCCGACCGAGAACTAGGTCGTCTACGAATGATTTGGCATCTCCACGTCGCATGGGGTGAAAATCGTCCTGGTCCCCGCCGCGCACTGCTCGGCGCGAGCGGCTGATGACCCCTTCCTGTGGCTTCACCACCGCCGCGGCTGTGACACCGCGGCGTGTATCGCAGCCTCCGGAACGCAGAGGCACTGAAAGTATCGTTACATATTCGGGCGGGATTCTGACTTAGAGGCGTTCAGTCATAATCCCTCAGATGGTAGCCTCGCACCATTGACTTATCAGCCAAGCACATAAACCTTTCGGGACGCCTGCTCCCCATGTATATATCGCCAACCCTAACCATCCCTGCCTTGTGCCACGCCCCCCTCCAAATTTCTAACCGGGCGCGAGCCGTTCAGGCCCTCCCTAGGCACCAGACCCTCCCGAATCCCTTCAGCCGTTGCCGGTGTACAGCGCTGCCGAGAGACCGTTGTGAGTCTTTTTCCGATTTTTGCCCATCGTTTGAGAAAAGACACTAGGCCTACAGCAAGCGATGCTCGTTAACAACGATTCCATTTGAATTCCCTGGGGAAATTATTATCCATTTTATTTCTATTGATTTTTTGGTCAAAACAAGACTTGCATGACCATGAGAAATTAGAGAGAGGATAAAATATGTTACTTTTGTTTCAATTTTTTTTTCTACACTTGTATTGCTTTATTTTGCTTCAGTGCTGAAAGTGCACATCAAGATGGTGAACATGGTGGCTTAGAAGATTTATTTTCCAATGATCAGCGAAACCAAACCCATTTGACTGGACTAAACAGAGATGGAAAAATGCAAGACTGGGATAGCAGACTTCTCGATTCATTTCAAAACTGACACCATTGCTCTATTGATGACAGACAGGTGTATGTTGAAGATGATGTGTTTAATTAAGATGAGGCTGAACCTTACACAGTACTTGTCTCATACATTTCATACATCGCAAGTCTGTTACATGCCACACTCCATAATTCTTACACAGGAACGCGTTATGTTACAGGTCCCACACGTCACATGTCACATGCGTTATGGTACAGGACCCACACGTCACAAGTCGCACGCGTTATGTTACAGGTCCCACACGTCACCCAGGCCACACGTCATCATACTCACACGTGTTGTTCTTTTGCTCACCTGCATCTCCTACATCGCGGAGGAAAATGCCAACACCACGTGTTAGTGCAGACTTCGTGCGCGTGCTGAGTCAGAACAGTTTTGTACATCAGGTACCTGTGAGAGTTTAGAAAAAAAGTTACACAGAAATACTTAGACACAACTCACGTGCCTGTGTGCGCCAGGTATTCGATGGGAGTTTAAAGAAGCCGTTACACAGAAACAACAGACTGGGACATCTAATCTAAAAAATGTTATTTCCCACGAAGGCACATTTCACAAAATACCATTTGCTTTATTATATTACAGTTTGACTATCATGCACTCGACTAAACCTTTAGGCTAGGGCAACGGCCGTGAGATATGTATGTGTAAACCTTGACATAAACTGTGTATTAAAATATCAAGAAAAATATTTCAGAAGCGAGTAGAATGAAAGGAGGCAAGAAATCTGAATTTTTTTTAAATATCAAATTTATCACGAAATTTGACAAGAGCTTTCATTAGGCCACGTGCGTTTGAAATGCTGACAATAAAACACATCTGGATACTTACGACTCCTGTACAGTGCACTCAGTACCAGTCACATTGCCTGAGGTCACACCTTGCACCACGTGGAAAATAAGAAAACAGACCAGAAATCCCAATGGATGACACTTCAGCTTCGTGTTCATTTTCTGACCCTGCAATAATACTTTACTTTATTTCGTCTTCCTGTAAACAGTAATATTCCTGGGATGATAGATTATCCCTATATTATCTACCTTGATGGGTGTTAGTTCCTTTGTGCACTATTCTACAGTAGCTGCATGGAAGAAAAGAGACTGCTCATGTAAATGACACTGAAGACGATGTTACACTAGATTTTACTTCCAAGAAGTACAGTATTCCATGGAGAGCCAACTGTCAGCCTGTTATTTTAGACTGTAAGCAGGGCCGCCGAGAGCCACCCGGGCCCCGGGACAGACCTCTCCGGGCCCCTTGTACTTGTAATCGTAAATTATTTTCCCAGTATATAATGTATGTTTACAATTGGAATCTCAATATCTACACTCAAACTCAACTTCTGCATGTGTAATGCTTGGGTGTTCTGTACTTAGACCTTTCTTTAAAAGAAAAAGAAAAGGAGAAGAAGAAAAAAAAAATCCACTGACCAAGGCCGGGCCCCCTTGACAGCCGCGGGCCCGGGTACACCAGACCCCCCTGTCCCCCCCTCTCGTCAGGCCTGCTCCGTCGTCCTCTTCACTCATCAGCGGACACCGGGGTATACCTTGCGGTGAAAACACAAAAGCCGCCGGTGTGGTGTTCGTGTCACAAATGTGTCCCTGGTGATGCTTGAAAAAACACTTTTTTCCAGAACTCTCTTTATGACATGTGTTTATATGTAAAAAAATGTAAAAACATTATTGAGCGCCTGTGTACAAAGTGACTCCATCATATTTATTATTGAGTTTTCCGCGTGCACGTGACGGAGGTCTGTCTGTGCGTGTTTGTGTGCGTCCATCTCTCTGTAATGTGTGATAGGGTAGTATGTACCCTCTGTTGGGATTTGTCTTTATTTAAACGTTATTTGCATATTTATCTGAGAAAGATTTTAGTCACAAACATTGTATTTAGCTGCCGAAGAGCCATTTAAAACCATTTCTTTTAAAAATTCATTTACAAAATTTCTCGGTTCGTAAATGTTTGCTGTACATTTTTCTGCTGCTACAAGTATGCAATTTTATACAAACTATGTTTGTCTTTGGAGGAGAACAAAAATAATAATCATTTCATGACGTTTTTGTACAACAAAGTTATTTTGAAATCGATTCCTTCTTCCGATGATTCTACAATAAATGTAGTTATGAGCAAAACTCATTGTGTGTAGCTCATTAAAAGGCAGTGCAAGTCATTCTTGAAATAATTCTTCCCGTCAGGGCGGTCTCACGGTTACTGTCATCTCCATGACTAACATTACCAACATTTCTCTACACAATGAGACAAGAGAACAGATGTCCAGTTTGTCCCACAACTCGACTAATGACGGTGTTGACAATGAGGTGTTGAGGTTGGTAGAAGCTGTTTGCTACTCCGGTCTGATACCTCTACTCTGTGTCATCAGTGTCCCAGCCAATGTCCTCAACTGTCTTGTCTTCTGGCGACAAGGGCTGCAGGAGCGCATGAACCTGTGTCTCCTGTGTCTGGCTCTGGTCGACTCCTTGTACACCAGCTGCTCCTTCGCTCTGTACAGCGTTGCTGTCTTTATACACTTCCATGATGAGATTCTTAGTGAAGAGTACTCAGCTAAGGTGTTTGTATATTTACGAGGTGCGATATATGGATTCAGAACAACATCTCAGTGCATCACCATGGTGATCGCGGTAGAGCGATGCTTGTGTGTGGTTTACCCTCTTCAGGCCGCTCGTCTTCTGAAGACTCGCACCATGGGGGCCATCATGCTCGGCTTCTTTATTCTGTTTCATGGCGGCTACCTCTTACTGCCATTTTCTTACCAAGTGATACACACAACCGGGCAAGATGGGACAACCCATTGGAACGTTGTCCTTACGCAGTTCTTTGTACACAATGAGGTTTTGGTTATAGCTTTAGTCTACTCCTTCCTTGAAACAGTGGTACCTATCGTCCTCCTCCTAACCATCTGTGTCTCTACTATCATCACAGTTGTGCGCCTGAAAGCTGCTCTGTTGTGGCGAGAAGCAACAAGCTCTAGTGACACTCACAGCCAGCAGGTGGCGCTGACCAAGATGTTCGTGACGGTGTCGGTTATTTACATAATCACTGTGACGCCATTAACTGCACGGCAGGCCTGCTTCTGGCTGCTGAGAGAATGTTTATTTGACGGTTCATGTTTTGAGCTGTTTTCAACCGTAGGCGCTGTTGTGTACACCATTTCTTGCATCAACAGCTGTGTTCACACTGTCGTCTATTATAACCGCTCATCGCGCTTTCGACATCACTTCAACAGCATCTTCTGTGTCGTCAGCAAGTAGCAACGTTTGTGACATTCAAAGCGTGGTATCTAATAGATGGAAACTCAGGGGCGTACACAAAGACTCTCAAGACAGTAAGACCAGTCAGTCTGTCACCGGTCTGCTTTCCTACTTACCCTCCACACTTTATGCTAGACTCGGACTAGAGATTATTTAAATTATAATAAATGCTTTTTTGGTGGATGGAGATAAGAAGTCCTTCCACCTCAGCACCCATAGTAGGACTGTTGTACAGTCTCCTGCCATTTACAGATCCAAGGAAAGTTTTCAAATAGTTTTCTGTTGATTTCTTTTCCTTCTGTCATTCTTGTATTTTTGCTTTTATGGTTAAAACTTATGTTCATTCTCGCTCATGCCTACAGGTAGAGGGAAAAACTCCAGACTTTAGCTTAAAGAAAACAGAACTTGTAAGGAAAGATGACTTGTGCATCATACATTAAATAAAAGTTTAAATTTGTCCCCTGCGTTGCTCTTCTTTACAAACCAAAATAATTCCTCATTTTCTGCACATCAAAAAACCACCAACTCGTACTCGACCATCTGATAGAGAAGTTCTCGGTGTTTTCAATTAGTTCCTATCAATATGATTATGAGAAAATGGAATTAGTGGTACCAGGTTAACACTTATTAGTGTAGTTTGGGTTTATTAGCGTTACCTGTTTGTTAGTAGAGCTCGACAACATCATGCTATGTGTTTGAGTGCGTGTACCTGTACGTATGTCCTCCACTCTGTGTGGGATACCTGACATCTGTACCTGGAAGAGTGAGACAGCCCAGGAGGAGGTTAGGATGTTACTGTTAATATATCATACTGCTTGGCGTTGTCCGTTCGTATATTAGTATGTATAAAGTGTGGGTCACGAATAAGAAGACAGCGCAGGTCTCACATAACATGACTCTTTTAACAAAATAAAATCAACCGATTTTGTCAGAATTTTCATTTGTAGTATATTAATGTAACAGAGAGCGTGAAACGCCTTTAAAAGGTTACAGACTGTTGTCATATAACTTAGGTTGATGACTCGCATTGTTTATTATTTATGTGATTGCAAAACATTGGTTAATGGGCTCTCATAGCCGAGGCTCGTCAGGAGGAGTTGTCGTTACCTTTGGCGCTGTTATTTGAAGGCAGGAAAAACTGAGGTGAAAGGAGGGTAGTTTTTTTCTGTGAGCTAAGCATATGAAAGGGTACACTGGGAAAAAGAGAAATGGACAGACGAGTAACTAGATAACCATACCAGGTAATGATTTCATTGCTGAATGAAAGAAGACGGGAATAAATAAATTCTAAGTGGCCTCCCCTACAAGATGACGTCCTCTCATGTTCTTACAGATAGTCTTCTGCCGTACTTCTCTTTACCTTCACAGGATCAAGGTACACACAGCTACAGGCTCGTCACACGTGTCGTCACTTACGTGTTGTCATTCAAGTCTCGTCACTCAGGTGTCGTCACTCACGTGTCGTCATTCAAGTATCGTCCCATACGTGTCGTCACTCACGTGTCGTCATTCAAGTATCGTCACTCACGTGTCGTCATTCACGTGTCCTCATTCAAGTATCGTCACTCACGTGTCGTCATTCACATGTCGTCACTCAAGTATCGTCCCATACGTGTCGTCACTCACGTGTCGTCATTCAAGTATCGTCACATACGTGTCACACGGATAACGTCACACAAGACTGCATCGAAAGTTGAGCTTTGCATCTTCAGGAAAAATAAGGGGCGACTGACTGTAGGAGCAAACGTCTGGAACTTAGTAACCTGACTGCTGATTGGACGAGTAGTCTCATCGTCTGCAACACACGGCGCGTGGGTTAGTGTCGCCAGGAACATATCCCGTGACAGGTGCTCAGGTGTAACTACATTCTATGTCAGCCTCTAGGCATGTTGACATGGACATTTCAAGTAATGCTTGTACAGTTATTACTAAAAAACAAAGTCCTAAACTCACACTCACACACACATACGTGCACTCACACATTTGTGTACACACACTTTTCAGAAAATATATTAAGAAAAAGTTTATGTTTTTACTATAAGTACTATTTTATTTTGTAAATTTCTCTTAGAAGACAAACTGAGATTTATAATCGCTGTCATGTCATACAGAGCAGTTTGCGCTTACCAATAATTATTTATTCTGGTGCTAGGTTTTTTGTTTCAAGAAATGCGGTATACTTATCTTCTGTTTGCGCTAGATTATTAAAACAAGTAAAAAATGTCACAATATCTTCACACAGGAGGTACAGGTATTTATGTTGTACAGTGTGTACGTTTGGGTGCGATCGTGTGTTTTTTTATCTGTATCAGGGTGCGCCAGATTTGTGTGTGTGTGTTGACACACGAAGTTTCATAATTGAGAAATTCAGTTTAAATATTACATAGCATTCCTTGTTTCCCTTCAACTTATTTAATTTCACAGTTTTGTCAGGAAACAACCCTTAGATCAGAGTCAATTTAATTTCTAAGTAAACTAAAAGAATTACGAAATGTTTATAAAATAATTTGTTCAGTCCTGTTTTGTATGTTGTTATTGACAGAACTTTTTTCCATAAACAAAAATTTCAAATAAAAGCTCGGTGTTACCACTGCCAGTCAGCTTGCAATGGCCAACTTTACGACGATTTCTTTCAACGAGAAGAATGCGACATCGGTGGGCAGTCCGTTAGCTCACACTGCCGGTGACGTCATTAGCAGGGAGACGCGGCAGTTGGTGGAGAGCGTTTGTTTCGCCGGTCTGACGTCATTGATGTGTGTCATTAGTGTGCCAGCAAACGTCATCAACGTCATAGTGTTCTGGCGCCAGGGGCTGAGAGAGCGCATGAACCTGTGTCTGTGTTGTCTGGCGCTAGTCGACGGCCTTCACCTCATCTGCACGTTCACAGTCAAGAGTGTGAGCGCCTTTATAATGTTTGCCAACGAGTCTCTCAGTGACGACTACTCATCTCACATGTTCATATATATGGGAGGTGCTACCTCTGGTCTCAGAATAATGTCTAATTTTATCACTATGGTGATCGCAGTAGAGCGGTGCGTGTGTGTGGTTTATCCTTTCAAGGCTGCCAGGCTCCTGACTTCCCGCACCATGGGGGCGCTGATGTTCTCCTGTTTCATTGTAATCCAGGGCTGTTATCTACTCCAACCATTTTCTTATCGCGTCTTAAAACTATTTGGAAACGATGGACAATTAAAATTGACAGTAACCAGCCCCACGCCGTTCTTTCGAAATCACGAAAGTTTTATTTTTACATTAATTTACATAATACTAGGAACTATCGTACCGATGCTGACCCTTCTTGTGGTGTGCATCTCGACTATTATCACAGTTATATACTTAAAAGCCGCCCTCACGTGGCGAGAGGTAACAAGTTCTAGAGGTATAGACAGCCAGCAGGTGGCGCTGACCAAGATGCTCGTAATAGTCTCATGCACATATGTGATTACTGTGACGCCATTGGTCGCTCGACAGTCAAGTTTGTGGGCAATTAAAAAATGTATAACTGAGGAACCGTGCTACCAGTTGTTTCTGTCATTAAGTGCTCTTGCGTATACAATATCTTACAGCAGCAGCTGTGTAAACATTGTCATTTATTACACTCGCTCGTCTCGTTTTCGACAGGAGCTTCATAGCATGCTATGTCCCGTCACCACGGCAACAAGTCGGCGACCTCAGAAAACATGGCGACTGTAGCTGACAGACACGGAAGATGGATCGTATCTACCTTTTTCAAATGACATTTAATTGTTGTTTATAGCTCAAGTATTTTCCTTGTTCGGATCTGAGTTTTGAAAGAAAACCAACAAAACTGTATACAGGTATACAAACATGTATAGCTACTGCTTTTATAACTGAAGCTCAACGACCATTAATTAGAAATTTAAATGTTTGACATTCATAATTCGTGGATTGTATATATTAAAACAATTCCAGCTTTTTTGCTTCAGAGAGAATTTAAGACAACAATATCGACAACAACAACAAAAAACTAAATATTCTTTGTAAGAAACATGGAACTCGATACACGGTGCTTCTGACAAGACTACCATGCACACCTTGGCTTAGTACAAAAGTGGTCACGTGTGAGGTAGACATTGCTTTCTTCAATAACTGACTCTTTTGTTGCTCTCTCTTGATGTCTTCAGCAGACGGTTGACCTTTTGATTGATAGCTCCTGTCATGTTTCGATGGGCATCGGTCCTTCAATCCTTAGATGCTTATTCGCTTAATGGTGTCTCCATTCCCTGCTTTGCACTTGGAAGCATGACGGAGGTATCTTTCTCCCTCCTTCCTCCTTGTGTCACAGAGATTTTGAAAATTATTCGTGACTCAAAGATGTTTATTCTTATTCTGCTTCTCTATATTGTCTTCTGGTAGTGAAAATAACAACTCTCTGATGTGTTGTAGTCGTAGTAGGTGATGGTTAAAGTTAAGGTAAGTTAAACATCACGAAGGAATGGCGAGCGAGACCGTTAATGCTTGGTGGACCTTGATGACAACATCTAATCTATCGTTACAAAGTTTTCGTGTTTAAAGTCAAATTGGACACATTTGCCCTGAGGAACTGGGCACATAGGTGACAGTTATTGCGAAACTCTGACCATCCTAGTCAACAGCACTGAAAGCGACTGTTTATAAGGATCACATTGATCTGCAACCTGCGCTTTGCAGACGACATAAAGCAATTAGTACCTACACGGGTATCGAATCGCTGCCTCTCAGTTTGGGCGCCAGCGCTCTAACCGCTTGGCTATCCAATTCCGTTTATACTGTTTAGGGAAGAGAGTTAAGCTCAAGTGTACGTACGAGCTGTCTTATTTGTCTGAGAACGTCTTGGTACCTCAGTGTGGACATGGCGGTAGAGGGATGCTTGTGTAAGTTGGTTATCTTAAAACCTCTGGTCTTCTTCAGACCTCCTGTCTTACATTAAAACGTGGTTTATATGCCAACTATCGTTCTAGTGCTATCGTCTAATGTTATCGCACGTCTCTCGTTCGATGGCACTTCCTCATCGTCCTGATTATATCATTTATATCCCCCTCTAGGTTCTGTCGCCTGTCTGCGAATTCATGAATTCATTGCCGACTACCACATCATCATAAGCATTGTGCTAACATGAAAACCTGGTTTTAAACCTTATCCCGGGCATTAAGCCCTAACCCTACTTAAAAGCCTACCCTAAGGACTATTTTTTTAAATTTACACTTGCATGCGCTCACACACATATATATATTACAAGTAAGTTTCAAAACAGGTATACCACAAAAAAGAAAGGGATGGGGAAAAATGGGAACCAGTAACTTTCGCATCACAAACCTTTGCCCACAGCTATCTGTAAGCTGTGCCTAGTATAGTTACATCATTTTTATTTAAAGTATTTCATTTTTAGTGATGTCCATAAAGAATGACACCAAACAAAGGAATACACATGCGTGGCAGAACATTGTGGGAAGAATATTGTCCCTTCCAGCTACGTTTTCAGTTTTTGGTGGTATAGCTCCAGTGAAATACTTCTGTCAAAATAGTAAGAAATTATTGTAAAAGTAAACATTCATAACCTGTCTTACTAATAACTTTTGTCGCTAAAATAATAAAATTTAGAGTTTCTTTACTAATCAACAATACATTGTTTATGTACCGTGCCGTGAACAATGTTCGCACAGTTTGATGCATATCTCAAGTCCCTTTGGTGGTGATTCATGCTTATTTTATAATTTTTTTAAAAATATGTGTACTGTCGTGAACCTCAGGGAATATGTATTTAAAATGGACAGAGGGCCACCCGCGCCGACATGTAGGTCTTCCTCATTCCCACTAAACTTCTAACAAAGATAACACAGACTCCGCGCCCTCAGTCAACAAAAACATTATCAATGCAATATAGTGTAGTGAAGAAATTATTATTGATTCAAGAGATTGTTACAAGTTACAAATACTTCAATTCAGTCTTTTAGGACTCCCGTTTACAATTCCTTTTCTCTAATTAAAGTAACATTAGCATCTTATTCTTAATTATCCCTCACAACACACTACTCACTAATCCGTTCGGCACTTATCGCCACTTGACAGACGAATATCTCTCTTGACATGGCGGGTCCTCATGTTCCTTGATGCAATGAATCCGATGATTGTCCTCGCCACGATGAAAGACACGTTTCTTGTTGTGACGTAACTAGGCTGGGAGAAGGCTGGCCTGACTAGCCCGAGGGGAAAGGGGTCTCTTTAGCTGGCTCGCTCCACCCGGCTTTCACCCTCACACACAGTCTCCCGCCCGTACGCACGTCCGCACGCGTTCTGACCAGCAGTCACACCCGCGTGCGCAAACACTCAACTGACAAGACAGTGTACAAAGTAAAAGATTATAATTAAAACAAAAGCAAATTAGGTTGACATGAAGACACTTAAACAACAATGAATTTAGAAGATGGTTTGATCTTACGTATCTGCACGTATCTGCACATAGGTCCGGACACTCGGTCCGTCCCTGACCCACAATTCACAGTCTTGGAATAATATCGTACTGATAGTCCCACTCGACTGCTTCGCCCGCTGCTCCCTGAAGATGGGTGTAGCTGACTGCGTACACCTGGGCTTCTAGGCGATTCCTTGTCACTGTCCCACCACGGTTGCCCCAGGCAACGGATGCAGCGACGATACTCGTAGTA
>SRHC01003058.1:10015-21332 GCA_004794325.1 Pomacea maculata
ATAGTCTTTAAAATATTTACTCTAAAGATGACGTGTAACAGTATGTATTGAATGTATCCAGACGCCCTCACCTACAAGTTCAATGTGCTGTACACAACATTCAGCTACACCAGTAACACATTATCAGCATGTCAGACAAGATATTTGTGTTTGCAATCATCGCCCTTGACACACAGGACATACCTTCCTTTGTTCACGGCTTCAAGACAAGAGGCCATAGAAAGAAGTATGAAGGGTAAAATCATTGTTGTCATCATGTTAACCACCTGTAAGGACAATGGTAAACAGAGGTTTGTTAAACATTTTTCTACGATTTTATTTCTTCTGATTAAACACAGGCTCCAAGTATTGTAAACATAATGTACAATTTGTGTAGTAACTAAAGTATACAAACTATTAATAATATAAAATTAAAGTTGAAATTCTTACAGCTATTAGTCTTTTTCACATTACTATGAAGAACATGAACTTCAACGGTAACAAGAAAAATTCTATAAAAAGTAGCAAAAAGAGAAAAAGAAAAAGGATGAAGAAGGAGAAATGTACACTGTCACAAAACAGCAAAAATAGGGCGGTAGTTAGGGTGCCACAAACCCAGCGGCGGCCGCCCAAGGCCCCGATCTCGAAGGGGCCCCGCGCTTCAGCCCCGAGGTCATCTTCATGAGTTTGTCAACTTAAAATATATTGTGTGGAAAAATGCTGAGAGGGGCTCTTTAAATTATACTTCTTCAAAGTCAAATTCGCCTATCTAACTGTGTATAAATCAGTGCTTATGGCATCTTATCAATAGGGATATTGATACACGAACTCCATTACCCCTAGCGCCGCCTCTGCACAAACCTATCTCCCCTATCCCGGGGAAGGTCACATAGCGGTACATGTGTCAAGAGGGAGAGTGGGGGGGGGGCATGAACTGACTTTCCCAGGGTTCAAAAGGTGTAGAGCTGCACGGGTCTCGGACAGGTGAAGTGCAAGGTTGAAAACAAGAGGATGGGTGGCTGTGTCTTGCACCTTAGGTTGTACATTGTAACAGCCATCACGTGTGCTAACTTAATTTCTTAACAGTTCTTAACATGTTCACCTGTCAACTCACCATATGTCGTAGGAGGCGCCACAGTCTCACACAGGTGATCGTCGGGATTCACTTTCTTAAATACGATTTGTACCGAGCTTTCAGCCAATGAGTCATTTACTGCACGTGATGGGTGAGCTCTGGAAACCGATGAGAGATCAATTTTATTTTGATTTGCTGTAGATAATAAGAAATTAAAGATTTGTTAGCATCAGCTAATAAAAAAAAAAAACATCTGTTGATTAAGTTCATTTTCTTGCAGTAAAAGATGGGGCATCAAATATTTTCCCTTTGGCATGACGAATAAGGACAAAGTCCACATCACATATCGTACAATATTTGAAGCAGCACATGGGCAAATAATTCTTTTTTCTTTGACATATCGTCGTCGTGAAGAGGCAATGCTGATAGACATTGAGAAGATCACAGATGAGTAAAGAGAATTTTTAGAGGGTTGTATGCAAGACCAGGACAGGCGGATAGAAGGTTTTCTTGGGTGCTGTGTTGTGAATGGCTGACCAAGCATGTTACAAGAGTGTGATATATTCACGGGAATACTTATGTGCGTTTACTTTATTTGTGTAATTTTCGTCCAAGACTTCGAAAGAGGCAGCACCCGGAGAAAGTTTTGAAAGAGAGAGTTTATTATCGCTGTGTCTATCATCTGGACAATAAAACAAATTGTGGACGACGGTTGACCTACGTATGACGATCAGGTTTTGCTGACGGCAAAGAAAATGGACAAAGCTCATTTAGTCCTTGTGCAGTTTCTTCACTGCCAGAGAAACCTGATCGACATACGCATGTGAATTGTTGTCCGCACCTTGTTTTATTGTGCAGACGATAGACTTTATAATCGTGTTTGTGTCTCGTCTCGTTAACACTCATTTAGCCCTTGTCCATTGACTTCACTGCCAGCGACACCTGATGAACACGTATGTGAACTGTCGACCTCAGCTCGTGTTACGGTCAAGACGATATACAGAGCGGTAATAAGCCACATAAAATAACACTAATAGGACGCAAGTATCAAAACATTCAAATACTCATAAAAACAATAGGCTAGAGTAAATAATCAAACAAACAAGAATAGAGAAAGAAAAAAAAACAGTTGCCCCGTGCACAAACGACTCACAAGAAGACACACCAACCGCACGTACTGCGGGTGACAGATCAACTGCCCGCTCAAAGTGTCCGCGACCCTGCGTTCCGCTCCAATGCCGAACACTACCACCCTCTCCTTTACCCCAGCTGTACCTCCTCCTTCCTCTTGTCCAGACACGAGACGTGGGTAGACCGCTGGTCACGTGACCCCCTGCTCGCCGGTCCCAACCCTGGCTGCTCCACATATGGCTGGCCGCACACTCGCGCAGCGGGGTCACGAGTTCACACGCCGATGCAGTGACGAGGGTGCAGGGTGGACGGTTGATGCAATGGCGGACAGCTCGAAGGAGATGAAACGTGAAGCACGAATAATAATAATAAAAAAACCAACCAAGTAGAATATGTCGAATACGGAGAAGAAGCAAGACAAGTACAAGTCGAACGACAGAGGTGAAAAACATCGGCTACGGGGGCCACGGTTTACCACCGCCCCATACGTCCGGCACTGACAGATAGGGTTACACAAGGGCTGTGTGAACTGTCCCTTGATCCCCCTCATCCGCGCGCACACACTTACTGACAGGCCAGCACAGTGGGGGAAACGCAACACGGACTACAACACAGTCGCCGACACGCGACAGTTTAGCCATGATTTCAAGATTTCATGAATTTCTATTTCCTCCCACGGTTACCTTGGCCCCACAGAACGAATGATTTCACAGGCCGGACGGTCTCCATCACTGTATTAAACTCATTGTTGTTTGTCAATACTGTCAACTGAGAGCTTGCAGACCTATTAACCTCTTTAATGTCGTGTGCTTTAATATCTACCGATCGCATATCATGCAACCCGGGAGATCACTAGTCAAGAGCTGGGTTGGTGCCCCTGTACTGTTTGTGTGTGTGTTCATATACACATGCACGCGAGCGTTGTTATGTCTTGTACACATGTCTATTTAGAAAGAGTAAGAAATAACGAGTGTTTTGTCCCCCACACCACACCACTACAATGTAGTTACACCTACTGGTGTTGGCGGTGAAACAATATTCCATATTCTGTAGAATAACCGACAAAATTTCACAGTGGGTTTTCTTCTGATTGATAAATGATAGCAACCAACGAAACTCAACAGTCGAATAAAGACATCTGTCACACCCAAATATTTTTAACAACTCGAAAGGTAGTTCATGTTGTCTAGTTTGCTTAATATAATTTTAGCGGGTGCGCTTGTTTAGGTCAGCGGGTACTGCTGACGTTGCTGTTCCCTCCACCATGCATCCTCTTCCACCCCAAGCGTGGTCGCGCGAGCGGCGCGAGACGGACAGCAACAGCGAGTGACGTAGTGCCCAAGCTGCACTGTATAAACAGACCCTTTCTTTTTTAATTATAGGTATGCATCACAAAACTTCCCTGCTTGCTACCTGGTAAGGTTGAAGTCTGTTTGGAGAAGTAGCATCCCAGGCATTTTTATTGAATTAAATACTTTTCTGTGTGAGACTATGGTAGTAAAAATCAAGGCAACTGTTTTTTGCTGGTATGTTTTCTTGTTGTAAAAGAAAGATCTTGTTTGACTGTCTCAGTGACATTTGTAAGGTCCAGGGGAAGTAAGAAATGGTTCACTAAATCATGTTGGATTTGCCTGTTACTTCCCATTATCGTTTATGTGGATAGTACGATGTGACACTCCCTCGTTCTGACTATAGCATACGACACACACTCTGTGTCCTTCAAGTCTGTTGCTTTTGCACGAGCTAAGAAATGGGAAAGAGTTAAGAAAAAATGCATCTGTGTGTGAGTGTGTGTGTATCTATGCATGTGTGTGAAGGGGTTGTACATAGTCACAGGTTACTCAAAAAAAGCCACCAAGTGCTCAGTAACCAACAGGCTTTACATATACAGATCGTTGCAGAAACAACAATATAGCCTGTTCGACACTGCACACCCAGATTACATGAGGAGATATAAGGCTAGAATGCCTTCACGGTAATCGCTCGTGCTATGGGCAATGGCATAACAGGTAACAATTTAAAAGTGGAAGATGACATTCGCAAAAAGCATCTACACTCCCGTGAATCTTCCGAAGATATTTCCTTTAGAAGACATGACTATGCCACTAAGCGACTCCTTCGCGTTACCCGCTCCCTCACCCACATCGTTATTTCTTTCTTCTTCTCTCTCTCTCCGCTACATTATGTAGAAGAATAACGAAGAGATAAAAATGTCTTATTGTGTCCCTTTGTTGTTTAGTCTCCCTTTCTATTTTCTATCTTTGATATTCTTTCATCTGTATAATTACAGGACAGGGGAATTGAAAGTTTTTCTGGGTGCTGTGTTACCAGAGTGTGATATATTCAGGGGGATACTTAGTCACACGTGCAGTTGGCATGTCCTTACCTGACAGTTGACAGACGATTTCAAACATTGCTATGTGTCAGGCCTCATTTCACAGACTTCAAGGTTTACAAGACAGAAGACATCTAGAACTTCTGGAACTACTGAAATAACTTTTGTTTATACAGATTGGATGAATGGAAGGTTGAGACTCGCTTATGACAATGATGTGCTATGTGTGTTTTGTAGCCGTTTACATGTCTTGATTTGAGCTTATAATTATATCAAGCATAATTGATGACCAACGAGAGTTTTGGGAATCGTATCAATTCCTTGAATACTCAAGATATGGGATAATTTATTTTTATTGCTTATAATATTTGGTTATAAGTAATGATGAAAAGGGTTGTGGTTATCGTTGTAATAGTAATAAAGTTCCGTACGAATATTCATTAAGCAATAAGCATTTATATAATGAATATAATGATAATGAACCCTGGCGACGAACTGTGGAGACAGAACTAAAGACCCTTAATCACAGCTGGGGTACTGTGGGGAAGCTAGCCCAGGACAGACAAAAGTGGAGGTCCTTTGTCGCTGCCCTACGTGCCGACCGGCATAATTGGCAGTAAGTAAGTAAGTAATAAGCATTTAAGAAATTACCAAAGAGAGGACTTATCTAGGGGAGGAGAAGGAATTACCTAGGAGGAAGGAAGTAACTAAGAAGGAAGACTTTTCGAAGAACATCGTCAACACCCGCTGTTCCTGATTACTGAAGTTGTATCGTCGGCAATCAGGTGTGTCTGCCTAGCCAGCATCTACTGTTCGGAAGTTGGAAAGAGTATGAGTATACAAGTAGTTACCAGTACGGTTAAACAAGGAAGTGTCCCGGAAGTTGCTATACAAGGAAGTGTACCGGAAGTTGCTATACAAGGAAGTGTACCGGAAGTTGCTATACAAGGAAGTGTACCGGAAGTTGCTATACAAGGAAGTGTTTGTGTTCAGCGTGAACGTCTCTGGGACATCATCCAAACAGAACACGTGTGGAACGCAGTGTGTTGACAGTGACTTGTGTGTGTGCCGTCCACAACAGAGTGTCTGTGACAGTATCTGGAGGTTATTTCATGTACTCAAATGTGGAAATACATACCAACAAAACTAATTATAATTTTCATTACTTTATTGAACATACCAATTCATTCTTTGCAATAAATTGTTTATCTGAAGAGTCGGATTAAGCCTTAGGTCTGACAAAGTGTACCATTTCGCTTTAATACATTAAAGAAAAGATAATGTAAGCTTTACAACATAATAAAAAATAAACTTTTTCAAATTTTTTTTATATAATACAAACTGTGTCAGGTACAGTTGTCATCAGTAAGAAAATTATGAGGAACAATATCTACTATAATCAGCACTTTTGTATTATTTATATTATTTATTATCAGTTGACAATTATACTTTAAGTTGTTTAAGGTATTATTTCTGACTACAGTTCATCACAGTTTTAGACACAATTAATGTGTTAACTTCATCAATAAAAGTAAGTCGTGTTGTGGTTTGCGTCTTAGAGTCTTTTAGCAATACGATCAATATAAAAGCAACTAAGGGAGAATCTGATGCACTGAGTTTCTATTATAAAATACTGAAAGATCAGTCATCTGCACTGAGGTGACATCACGAGTGTCACGTGTGGTGTACAGTAGACTGAGGGTGTAAGCAGTGAGAGTACAGGAGACAAGGCGGTGTTACACTGGTTGTACTTTCATCTCGCTGAAGGTGAAGCTCGTATGGTCATTGTGAGTGTGAAACCAGGTGAGGCCGTCATAATCCTTAGCCCCGTCAGCCTTGTATCGGCCGTTGAGGTTGGAGTCGAGACAGTTGTTGTACCACCAGGCGCCGCGAAAGGTAGTGGTACATATGCCAGAGGACTTGTCATTGTCTCGGTCATAGGTTGTAAAACTCTGGTTGTTGTGATACTGAAAGCTGTCACCTGTAAACATAGCGCTCATAAACACCATAAAAGAAATTAGTTTCAAGTTTCTAAAAAAGAAATAGAAGGTTTCGTTGGTTTAATTACGCAGAACCCTGACTTGAATAGAAAACAAATGAAAATAAGAGAAAGAAAGAATCACAGAGAATAAATGTAGATGGTGCAAGTTTCCCATTTATGTCGATACTCTAGCGCACTTCATTGTTGATGTCGCTCATCATATGTTAGTCTGTACATAAACAGATTTCTGTCTATGTGGTTACCTCACTGACCTACAATTATGCCAGTAAAATGGATATTAAAGCAACACAGATAAGACCATCGGGCTAATAACAGGGTGTTTTAAAAAGGACTTTATAACAGTCATGAGTGATGTGCTGAAGGACAACATAAGAGTCAACACAAACGTTAACTAACACATCATTTTCATAGCTGGTTGTTGTACACACAAGTAGTAAAAAAACAAATGATTAAGCAGTATTACTGCTACATTTGAATATTGTTTACCAGACACACGTACCCGCGTCACCCGAGTAGCCGGACACGGTCAGTCTGTAGTTTGTCTCAGGACCGTCCACCTTGAATGTCGAGTACTCAGCGTAGTGACGATGTCCATACACATCTCCAAGGTCTACACGCAGTCGGGTGGGTCTCCCTTTGGTCAGGGTGTGAAGCCTTGATAAACCTAAAGTATGGAATAAAGTGAAGACGATAAGTGTCAGAAATATCCTACTGTATGAGAAACCTCACTCTGAACTTTATTACAGAGGTGACATAAGAATGTTTCTCTCTTCCATTTTACATACTAGATTATAGCTTAATGTGTAAGTTTACATTGATACAAAACATGAGTAACGACAGCACAGCCCAGTTTTCTACAACAGTGTTAAAAATATTTTCTCTATTGCATTTGCACAAAGTAGAGATAATAAACAAACTGCATTATGTGAACCTTTCGGAAAAAAAAGAGGAAGACAGTGAGAGAAAGATTAAACAGAAATCTCACCCAGCCAGAACTCCCCGCTGATGTCACCAAAGCCCTGTTCATATTCTGTCCACTTCCTGTAGAAGTCAACGGAGCCGTCACGGCGTCTCTGGAACACCTGACCGTGACAGACAAGGTCGTTACTTTGGAAACATTAACTCTATTAGTTGTCTACACCCACAACACGTCTAAGACAAGGGTGTGACATGTGTAAAGTACTCAGTAGTGGGTAGGTGTCAGGTATGGAAAGGGAGAGAATTCCATTTTTTTGCTACACAAGAACTAAACATCCTGAGGCCATATGTTGTTTGTCTGGTGACAGGAAGAGTATGAAGACAATAATAAGACGAGGTGTATAGTTCTCTGGCTTTGACGTAAGGGAAGAGCAGTTTAAAAAAGAGAACAAAGCAGGTGTTAGCTAAAAAAATTAGATTATATGCCGATGATAAACAGATGCAGACCAAGTCTAGACAGCATTCAATAAATTCACCTCAAACACATCAAACTGTCTGAGACATTACAGCACACTTTGTTAGACATGACAATGTCACACACTGACATACAAGAACACATGATTAACACACTAACAAACGAGTATTCATCACACACTGACAAACACAAAGACATACCAGCCACCCGCCATTGCCAGAGTCCATGTCACACCACACTCTCAGTTTCTCTCTGGTTTCTGGCAGTTGAATGGAGTAGACACCTGACTTGCCACCTGCTGTCTGCAAGTCCCGACATGACTCTGTCATTAAAACAGTTCTCCATTAATTTATCATTTCCATTAAAATATTCACTCATTGCATCGCATTACAGTTAACCAAGAGTGCAGTAATCACTAGCAGTAACACACCAGGACAGTAGTTACAGTTGAATTAACTGACAGTACAGCAGTGGGGTACATCTCGTCACGGATGACATATTTTACGCCAGCGCACCCTCACTATCACTAAGGATAATTTTAGGCGAACATTTGGCATTTGTTAAAGCATCTTCTCCGATTGTTGTTGTTTTTATTTTACATGGACATACTGTATCAATACAAACTGTTTGTGTTTGTGTCAGTGTAGAGGGGAGGATGATGGATCGGAGCGGGGTAAAAAAATGTTCAGGCAGGAAATGCTCATCAACGCCTGTAATTTGTACTTTGTCGGTTCCCATACTCTCTCTTCTCTAGATGAGTGTGTTGTAGAAAATGCTTACTACTCACGCTATATCCTCAAACAATGGTTTACATAAGGGATTATGACATCTAAACTCTGTATACTCATTCTTTTTTCCTTTAAACTACGTACGACTTCTACTTGTGACTAGTTTTTCTTAAATTCATCTTTCGTGAGCTGTTTCCGTACTCAGCCCCTCTATTTGATTAGACACAAACACCTGAATATGCATCGAGACAAAGTAGATACCTGTGTGCTAAGGTGTTGTACAAATAAAGTGTAAAGTGATCTTTAAAAGGTTTCAGCCACAGGAAGACCCTGGGCACCAGAAACTGTTTAATGACCCAGGCTATGTAGGTGCTGATATTATATCTTGAGGAAAAATCTGTTACTGACACAATACTGAGTACTCTAGTATAGATGACATTAATTGAAAAGTAGCTGAATACTGGAAATACTGCTAAGATTAATATTCTCAGACTGTTACTTGAATTGTACTCTGCTCGTTTGTTAGGGTTTTTATAAATAAAACCTACAAGAAATAGAGCCGTATTTAAAAAAAAATTATTTCTAGAAATAGTTGTAGGTATTGAGGTAATGCAAACTCTAGGATTAAGTGAAAATAACTAGGTGAAAACGAAATGACTAGCTTGTGACACGGAGTAGGTTATACAAGTACAGGACATGGGATGTCTCTTTAAGAAGTAACTTGGAATCCGGTTATTTAGACCAGCCGCTGATTGAGAACAAATCGTAAAGAACCGAAACAAAACCTATTACATTAGTGCAAAGTTATTCGTTCTTTTATTATAATTTGTGTTATCGGACCAAAGAAAGCGAGATAAAATAAGAGAAAAAAAAAAGCAAATAATGGCTTGCCTTTCAAATAAAGGGTCTTTGAGGTGAATGTGAACATGCTGAGTAAGGGTTGTTTGTCCGCGCTTACGCCCATCTCGTGGACAGAACAGACATGTAAACACACACTATATCTCTACTGCTAGTTATCACATGACAGAGTCCCATTTTATAAAGGATGTATGACCGAGACGAATATCTCTAGAACAGCACGAGTTCTAGGAGGAGCTGTTAGTAGAGGGAGAGGCTCTACCTGTTGGATATCTACTCCGGCAGCTTTTAGGTAAGGACAGTGACAATGACTAACAATTGACAATCACAATGACAATGACAATGACATTTCTTTATTTACGAGATTCAAAATAAGTAAGAAAATTCCGTTTTTTTTCCATTTAGCTCTCGCCTTTTAAAGGAAAGAAAATTAACGACGTAAAAGCAGTAATTAAGAATTACAGAAAAAATTGTAGTGAAAATTAAGGAAGGTGGATATGTACAAAAGTGATGGTTAAGAAAAAACATGTATGTCGCGTGTCAGCGTTTGTGTTGCAGTCCGTGTTGTGCTTCCCGTACTGTGTTGGCCTGTTGGTGGGTGTGCGCGCGCGGATGAGGGGGATCAAGGGACAGTTCACGCAGCCCTTGTGTAACCCTATCCGTCTCGCGAGCCCAAGAGCCCTGACCCACGGCGCTGTCGTCGCGCGTCAGTTGCTCACAGGGCCTTCACAGGTCCCTTCTT
Organism: Pomacea maculata; assembly: GCA_004794325.1. Lineage (NCBI taxonomy): Eukaryota > Metazoa > Mollusca > Gastropoda > Architaenioglossa > Ampullariidae > Pomacea > Pomacea maculata. The sequence continues at coordinate 20,259 of SRHC01003058.1, forward strand.
TTCGGGACCGGACCGCAATCTCCCCCCCCCCCTTTTCTTTGTCTTTTTCTTTCCTTTTCTCGCGCGCGGGGTCCTTGGCGCGTTTTTCTGTTTTTTTCTGGAGATTCTTCATCCAGCAACGGACGGCGCCGGACGTGGGGGACGGTGCGGGACCGTGGCCCTAGCGGCCGGCGCGGGTCTCTCATTCACAAGCCGTTTTGGGTGAGCAGAGTCTATTTCTTTGAGTTCCACACTATTCTAGTCTATAGGGCCCTTAGTGTGCGGTTGGAGTGCGAATGAGCTGATCTTTTTATGTTAATGACTGTGTTCACGATTTTCGGAGTGTAAGATTTGTATCCGGTTAGGATGGCTTTTGTACTGGCCGGGTCGCGGCGCAGATGGCGCGCACCCGTTTTTTATTAGTTGGTTTTGTATGTTTTAGGACCGGCGCTTTAATGGTCACATGCATATACTTGTGCTAGAATATGTGTTTAGAAACTGTGCAGTTGTGGAATAGCTGCTTGTTTATTGGATGGATTGTTGTTTTTTTTTTTTTCTAAAGGCTTTTATCTGTTCTACTCGTTCTATATGTTTGCCATATTTTGCAACGTCTTCGTATTTTGCATCTTCCTCGTATTCCACAAATGCTACGTGTTCTTATTCTTCGTCCTTGGCGTTTTATCTCCTCCGAGCTACCCGCCATTGTGTCAACCAGCCACCCTGCACCCTCGTCACCTCATCGGCGTGAGAACACGTGACCCCGCCGCGCGAGTGTGCGGCCAGCCTTAGGTGGAGCAGCCAGGGTTAGGACCGGCGAGCAAGGGTTCACGTGACCAGCGGCCTACCCACGTCTCGTACCTGGACGAGAGGAGGGAGGGTGGGGCCAGCTGGAGGAGGAGAAGAAGAAGGGAGGGTGGGGTCGAGCGCTGGAGCGGCACGCAGAGCCAGAGGGCGGACAGTTGATCTGCCACCCCGCAGTACGTGCGGGTGGTGGGCATTTTTTGTGTTTGCTTCGTATCTCAATCGTATCTTCGTATCTTCAGTACCAAGCACAGGCTGTACAAGTCCCTCGTAGTGTCAATCCTACTCTACGGC
>SRHC01003059.1:1310-21670 GCA_004794325.1 Pomacea maculata
GGGGGGGGGGGGGGGGTGATAATAACGCCTACGTCGAGATTATTCTCTACAGCAGCGCTCGACTTCGCAGGCACGTGATCGTGTCGCATCCCTTCCCCGTCTGTTTCCCCTCCCCGCGTGAAGCTGCGACAAGTGAAGGTACCGGATCACACAGGTTTGTCGCCTTTGATGAAAGCTTTAAGATTTCATCTATATGAGAGGTTTGTTGTACATACATAGCAAAAATCAAAATATTTAAATACATTGTATTTTTTTTCTACAGGGATTCCACCGCTCGATGATGGATTGATTTTAGTGGTCACATTTTTCTAATTATCTTTCATGGAAATAAATTGTTTGAATTTGTTATAAATAATTATTTCAAAAATAAGTTTCATCATGTGGTAAAAGATTATTGACTGTAATGTCTACTGATTTTTGGTGGTAGAAAATGTACTTTGTAAAATGTTTTTATTTCTTATTTTCGTTTATATTCTAAAAGCAATGCATTTAGGTTTACATCACCAATTTCTTCAGCTTTTTTACAGATCGCACATAGAGAGCGTACTGTCCTCGTTTATTTGTTTTTACAACAGTTTATCGGTGAGAGACAAGAGCAGCCTACATCGTATGGTATCCACCTGCTCCAAAGTCATGGGATCCACTCAGAGTTCTCTTCAGACTCTGTATAATAGGCGGACTCTTCTGAAAGTGTCTGCCATCCTTCGTGATGACAGGCATGTTCTGTCGACAGAAATTGTCCAGCTCCCGTCGGGCCGCCGATGTTGTGTGGCTGCATGCAGGACAAACAGACTGCGGCTGTCTTTTGTTGTTTCCGCCGTGCGTCTTTTGAATGGGTTATGAATGAGACATGAATAGTTTTGTGCATGGAATTGGGTATGAATTTTAATTTTACTCGAGCTGCACCAGAATTGCCCTCTGGGACAAATAAAGTCTTATCTTACATCTATTATCTCATACATGCGGAACATACCAATGTGGATTTATTTCTCAATGTACGACGTGAACCAGACTCTGAAGTAGGTTCATCGTACATTGGGTGTGATATACATAAGTGTTCTATGTCTAGGTACTAATTAAAAGAAAACATCTTTAGTTGAAGCGGGTCGCTTCGTTGACTCTGTTCACACACCTGTAACACTAGCGTTGACTTGTAGGGGAGACCACTACTACACTAGTAACAGCATGGAGTTATGTAACTTTGTGATAACAGTCGTTGACTAAAGATGATGATGCTTCATTCGAGTAGAATTCGGAAGTTAGGGTAGGGCAGTTTTCATTACCGATGAGTTTTTCTAAAATTATCAAATTATGCTGAGGACAATTTCTGGAAATAGTGGCTCGTGTCACTCAGCCTCTTTCTCCACCCCAGGGAGTTAGGTGTTATGTTTTAATTAGGTAGTTTAGAGTAGATGTAGTAGTAGTGTGTGTACATTATGTAAATAAATCTGTCTTTGAACCATTCCTATACTAGACCTTTTTAAATCAAGTTTGAAATACTCAGGAAGCGCGCTTTGGAACAGCCTCCCTCTCCATCTAAAGCAAATGAACTCCCTGAACTGCTTTCGACGCCATCTATCTAAATACTTACAAGACATATAGATGAGGACTCTAGAGATTCCTCCCAACTCCAGGAAATCTTGTATTTTATGTATACATATTTTTTCTTAGCCATTTGTATATATCCAACTTCCATTATGTTTACTACAGTTTTTTCTATAATTCTTAATTACTTCATTTATATTATTAATTTTCTTCGCTGTAAATGGCGTGTGCTAAAATGGAAACCTAGAAGTAAATTAGGTTGTGGTAGGACTAACAATCCCACCATGTACATTGTCGTTGACTAAAGAGGATGTTTCATACGAGTAGGTAAGTTTTCATTACCAATGAGGTTTTTTAAAATTTATCAAATTATGGTGAGGACCAATTTTTGCAGCGTGTATGCCCTAAGCCAGACTACTAGCTTGAAAAGTGAAATGTTAATGAAACCCCGCGAAAAATCGCATTTTTCTTTCAAACAAGGTTAAACTACCTTTGCCACAACGCTACATGTCACATTCCGCCCGATCACCCGTGACAAAGGGAAAAGAGAAGGGACAAAAGTGGATGAATGAATGGCTTATTTTACGAATAGCTATGTTACATATTTTAATGAGAAAATTAAACAGTAAAATTGTTTTGGCTCAACCTTACGATACGATCATCATATAGTTTCGGCGATATTCCTTGTGTAGTATAGTTCGTAGATTTGGCAAAAATTTTTATTTTTTTTTAAACACCCCCCTGAAACTGTATATTTTTCAGTGGCGTAGGAACAAATGGGAAGGGGGAGCGACCCCTCAAAAAGATATCTTTTTTGCCCCCACCCCTCCGGCCCAATAATGCTTGAGGGGATTTTTTTCAAAGTACAAGCAAGGTATAGGATTAGGAGCTGAGAAAAATGACAAATCTTTATCTACGAGGGTAACAGGATAGTACCGACCTCCTGATGCTATCGTCCAGTGGTGCGTACAGACCTTCCTCTACGTGGAATGAACGCAGTACGTTCCAAAGCCCCTGCATAATTCCATACCCTATCAAAAGCATACTAAAGGTTTGTGTATCACAGTTTATTTTTTAATTGTGGGAGCTTTAATTGTTACTCGTATTGCTGTGACATAAAACAAAACAGTATAATCGAAGTTTTGGAATGGTAGTATTAATCTCTCCTGAGAAAATGACCCACAAAAGTCTCGATGTTTAATACATTACTACCATAGTTTAGTTTAGTCCTTGTTACTCTTCGAGGAGCATAGGGCCGCAACAACACCTCGCCAAAGGAACCCAGTTATGGGAGGCCCCCTTCAGTTGGGCCCATGTGGTTCCGATGTCCTTTGCCTCGCTCTCTATTGTTCATTACTACCATAGACACTTCTTTAATTAATTTGTCAATGGAATAGAGTGTAGGCTGTATATGATGCAATGTAAATATGTGCTGTAACACGCTGCGTGTGATGTGTTTCATGATATGCAGTCCATGTGCTCAAAGGTCATACTCGAAGTTCATTGATGTAGTTCTCATCTGAAGGTGGGCTTCAGTCAACAATGGACCATTTTCAACATAGTGGTGAGACAGATCAACCAAGTTTCAGGATGATGGAAGAGATGACCTGATCAAATGGTTGAATTACAAGAATATGATAAATGTCACTGAGTGCTCACAGTTTCCAGTCGGTCATTATTCCTTGATTCAATACACAGCCAACAATTTAAATGTACTTTAATCACACATAAAAGTATACATAGATCATTTGTAATTATATCATGCTTGAGAAAAACTTGAAGTACATCCCACTTCCCAAAATATACCAAACCCTGACAACAAATGTCAGTATACATTCAAAAACTTACACACTGCACATGCTCATCCGGTTAAAAAAGTGCTCTTACAGTTACAGAGCTGTTAAAGTAAGTACAAAGCATGAATGTGAAGTTTAACATCCAAAAGGACACAAAATTGAGCAAATCTGAGAGTAGACAAACAGTATAACAACCAATACACAGGACTTATACTCAAAATTTCTTAATTATAAAAGCTAGACGTATTTAATAAAATCTTGATGGGAATACTATTTTACCACTTTCAAGAACAAGACATAACTTGCAGTCATTAAATAATTGAGTACTGTCTCTTGTGTTAATCAGTTGAGATGTTCCTGAATGTATCAGACGTATATTGACCTTTATGTATATTTGTGTTTTATTCATCAACATATTCTTGATTAATGTGTTCACATGCTGGTAATGAACGCATGTCTTGCTTGGTGCTTACAGGCAGACATGAACCTAATAAAAAAGAAATCGTCGTGAGAGTGTTGCGGTGTCCTTTTGTTTACTTTGATAAAACAATATGTTGTACAGCACAAGATCTTTTATAAGAGCTTGCTCACCAGCATCATCTGATAACGATAATAATAAAAAATATATAAATGATATTTTAAATTATAATGAAATTGATGTCAAGAACATAGAAATATCAACACATAATAAAATGTCCTTTGACTGAAGTAGTACATAATATGCAACCATTCAGCTATCAGGAGATATAGTCTTGGATATTTATGGCACAAATCTCTTTCAGGGTATGGTTAGACACTTCAGCTATTTAAACGATGAGTTCTAGTGTTTGGATGTATAATTAGTGAAGAGTTCTTATTTATTTTTTAAAGGCGTGATGTCATTGTCGTGAACGGGTAAGTGCAATGGACAGGACAGAGGTGCAGTAATCGAGCCGATACCACGGGGCTGGGGCTGATTACATTCTCGACGCCTCCGCTACCCGCGTCAAATACGGGAATCGCTTACACTAAATTGTTAGCAAAAATAATACAATCTGACTCTGACCTCCCCTCGTATGTCCCCAATCATCAACTCAAGGCGATGTAGTGAATAAAGAAATTATTATTGAATAGAGAGATTAGTACAAGTTATAAAGAATGCAATAACTTCAAAGATTCTAAACATGGTTTGTCTTCTAGGTCTCCTGTTTATCATTCCTTATCTCTAATTCAAGTAGCGTGAGTCCCTGCCTCTCCTTAATTACCACACACAACACACCACCACCCCTGTTTGACACACACTCACCACTTACGCTGAGCTTTTTGTGTCCGGGCCTAACTGCTGTCTAGAGCTAACTATAAGCACCTAATGAGGGGACCAACACTTATCCACCAGCATCGAGAATCTGCTGTCGAGAGCAAGCAGCTAGTGGTGCAATGAAGTGTTCACAGTGGGCATGCGCACTTCATCAGTATCCCTTACGACCTCGCCCCTCGAAAGCCAAGTGCTAGACACCGACCTCGACCGTTGACAAACCAACCGTTTCGCTTTTTTTGTTGTTGTTGTTGTTGTTGTTTTTATTTGGTATTTTATGCCATGCCAGCAACTAAGGCTATATCATGGCAATAAAAGGAATTTTTACGTTTAAAAGTTTCGAGATAAATCTCCAGTTATTTATCTTAAAAACAGACCAGGATAATGAATGAACTAAATGTTAAAGAAAAAAGGTGGTGTAAAAAGGGTGGTGGAGCCCAAAAAGGCCACCAACACACCAGAAATTAAATGAGCTATATCTATCTGTAAGAAATTAGATTTGATGAAAGAGTCCTATTCTTTTTTAAAAAAAGCCACAAATAGCTGCCGATGAGACGGACCTAAATAAGATATATAATGAGTTTACTGTAAAAAGCTGTCGTCGGGTGGTCTGGAGCTCTGGACAGATAATTAGAAAGTGTAAAACGTTGAGATATCCCTTACACCAGGGTCGCATCAACATGCTCACCATGATGGCTCTGATATTTGTGATCTATGACCAATACAAGTTGCCTGAAGATATTCTTAAACTAAATGTTCAAGATATTACAGACATAAAAATCAAATTATTATTAAAGTGTTGCTGATCTGAAGATTGCAGTAATACTGAAAGGTTGAAGAAAACGGCTCTTTTCCATTGATTACAATAAACCTGATGAATATTACACCATGTGCTCTAATCAAGATACTGCCGATCTGAAATCAAATCACCACTGACCTGAGCAATAATCATCTACAATTGGCCTGACTGTGATTAATAAGGTACTATTGTACTGATTAGTGATGTATCAGTAATTTGAATGCAAAATAGTCTACATTGTCCAAACAAACTTGCTGTTCTGATGACTTAAAGAAAATTCCATAAAAATATTGATATTAATGATTAGTACATTTTTTTGTAATAGTAACCCATAAGCAAAGATATTAAAATCATTTTTGAGACACAAGAAATAATACAACCATTTTATGATTCTTTCACTTTGATCTCCAAAAGCATGTTAGCTGGAAGTGATTGCAATTGGGTGGAAGGAGAGAATGAGAATGAAGCATACTTTCCAGGTTCGATAAAAATCATCCAAGCCCTCTACAGTCAAGATGGACCGTGCAGCCTCTGTCTGAAACTAGCTGGGTGGAATGTGAGGCATTAAGTTGGACTTTCTTCCCAAAATCACTGTTGGCTGGTGTGCATATGAGTTCCTGAAAATCAGTCATCGGTCTCAAGTAGCAAATCACATATTTAGACCAAACATAGTGAAGTTGACATGCACTTGAGACTGGCAATTTAAGACTTATTTTCAAGACTTCATATGCAACCCAGGTCTGTGTTACTTTTCCTGAAGACACCAATGCTAATACTGCTGCTCCAGTTGTGTTACTTCTAATAGCTGCTCTTAAGGATGCTTAAGGTTCCAGTACTGTTACCAATGTTGAAGGCCCCACTCCTGTTCTTGAAAGCTCCAATGCTGTTACTATGTAGTTTAGCAGCTGCTGCTGCTACTGCTGCTCATACTGAGGACTAAAACTATTGCTGGTAGACTTCTGCACAACCTCTAAGATTTGCTGGTGGCACCGTATCATCTCTTCCTTGGCTTCTAGCAGATATTTCTGAAGATCTCTCTCACTTCTTTCTGCCATGTTTCTCTCAGCTGTCACCCGCTGTTCTTCTGCCATTGCTTTTTCTGCTGCCAAAACTTTTGCCAGCATTTTGGCTTCCTCTGCTTCTTGCTGTGTAGACTTTAGTTGTCTTGTCAGGTTCTCCACTTCACTTTTTAGTGACTCTACCTTTTGGCTAGCTTCCTGATCTGCAGCTGCTTTATCTTCAATACACTTTGCTAGTTTATCCCTTAGACCCTGTGCTTCTTTCTTTGATCCTTCCAGTTCTTTCTCCATCACATGAAAACTTTTATGCACAATGTTTCTGTCAACAGACAGAAGCTTGACATGTTCTCCTTGTTCATCAACATGCTTGGACAGTAGTTTGAAATTTTCAGCCACTTTATCATTGATCTTTACAATACTTGTATTAATTCTCTTTATTTCTTTGGCTCCTGTTTTATTTTCACCTGTTATCCAGTCCAAACTGTAAATACAAGGAAAATGTTTGAATTATTCAACAGATGAGTACCCTAATTAGATACAAAGAATCAACAGTTTATAAAATCTAATCACTCTAAGCAAAATATATATTTTTAGTAAGGTGACTAGACGTCCCGCATTTGGCGGGACAGTCCCGCTTTTGACCTCGTGTCCCGCCTGAATATCGGGCGGGACGCCCAATGTCCCGCTTTCTGGCTTTCTGGCAAGTCCATCAAATCTCCCGGTTGTCTTTAAAAATCACTTTTTTCGGCGTTTTTTGACGGTGACGACACCATCATCGGCATGTGTCCCGCTTTCGCACCCGAAACGTCTGGTCACCTTATTTTTAGTGAGCATGAAATAACAGCAACTACCAACAATAAAATCTTGGTGGTAATGTTTAGAAAAACATATTACCTATGAATAACTACAAAGTGGAGGAAACTGCTTCTGTGATCTACAGTATATATACACACACACAAGGAAATTCCCCAAGGAAAGATAGGAACACTATCTTAACATTATTTCTTCATTTTTCACATAACAAAGTTTGATAAAAAAGTGAAATAATGATTTCTTGGCCTATAATGAGTTTCATCCCTAATTTCTTACAGAAATTCCGGATAAAATTTCAGCAGCTTGGTGACTGTGAAGTAAAATATAAACTATATGATAGCAGCATTCAAAGGTCTTACCCCCACCCCCACCCCCCCAATAAAAACACTAAAAGTTTGTACTCAGGACAGATGTTTGAGTGGCAGGACAGATGGCTAATGGAAAGCTACTTTATTTTTATCCTGAGCCTCATAAATGTGATTGTTCTGGGAAAATCTGGGTTTGTGGAACAAACCTAATTGATCAAAAATTAACTACTTCACCAAAGGATAAAAAAAACTCTGTTTTGGGAGAAGAGAAAAGCTTAACTGTGAGAGCTGCCTTTCCCAAAGACAACTGTTAAACTTAAGAGGCATCTTGAATGTTCTCACAGAATTTTTCGGACACAAACATTATGTAAAATGATCTCAAACACCATTTTAACCTCTTGGTCCTTGTTTTAGATTTCTGTGAAACGGAATCAACATAAACAAATATTCTGAATCTGTTTAAATTTGACATAGCCTTCCCAAGCTGCTGCTGTGTCAAGGAGCTTGTAATTACTACCACAACAAACTAGCAAGGCTTACAGTAAATGGTGTTGTCTGCTCAATACACTGTGAACACATACAGCTAATAAAATAACTTTAGGAAAGTTGCAGGCTGTTACAAACACCTGCACACAAGCACACAGTCACACAGATTACAATGCTTACCTTTCTTTAAGATATCTCACATTATTTCTCCTTTCGGCCCCTTCAGCCTCGACTTCATCTGACAGTTTTGTTATCCTGGAGACAAACAAGAAAAATACATGGAAACAAATGATGTTAATGCTGCTCCCTTAGTTTTGTCTCTCCAACAGTGGCACCTTAGTTCTTCCTATTTAGTTCGCATACATGAATGTCTCCATAGCTATAGCTCAATTGTGTCAATACATCTGTATTGAATGAGTTAAAATTTCAACGTAGCCTGAACAACAGTAAAATGCAGCAAGTGCATTTATCAAACATCACACACACACACACACACACACATGCATGCACATTCACATGCATGCTCACACATACATACAAAATTAATAATAGCCAAACTTACTTTCTGTCAAGTTCTTTGCTTTCCTCCAAAAGTTTTGTAGTCATCTTAATCACTTTCCTTAAAAGGAATGAAAAGAAAGAAAATAGCAAACAATCTTAACATTTTCCAGCATTGAGTATCTACTCTTCTTTTTTTCTGGCTTGCAGAACTCAAATTAATGGTAAAATAATATCTTCTGATTTGTAAAACTGTCAACAGTAAGAAAATTGCACTAAATTTAACTGATGTCTTTAACTTGCATAATAAATGTATTCAAACATCTAGGATTTCATTTTACATGACAATTATCTTTTGTAACAAAACTAGAAACCAACTCCAGTTTTGGTGTAAAAAAAATGCTGGAATAGGAATTGTAAGACTACCACAGTCATCACTTACTCTCTTTTGTTTGATAGCATCTATAACTAAAGGCCATGCACTAGCCACTGTCTGCAACCTGCTTGGATGGGGATGGCTGCCCCACTACCTAAACTGTTCACAATGGTCAAGAAAACATACTGCCGTCTAGACAACATACAAGGTATGGAAACTTTCATCAAAAAGTCCAGAGTGTCCATTTGTGAGTTAGCAAGAAGAAATAACTGCAATGCCGAATTCTGAAATTTTCAATATATGTAGCTAAAAATTGTTCAACTTTAAAGTTTGAAGAGTACTTTTAACACAGCAAGTATTAGCAAGTTTATGCAACACAAAGCAAATGCTTACAGTGTTGCATCATGTTTTCATGTCTTCTTTCTGCCAAAGAAATTGCTAGGCAATGCTTAGGGTTAATAGCTTGATGACCATGACTGAAGTTATAAACTTTGTGCAGCATTCTAAAGGGATTCAGTAGATTTAAAAAAACAACAACTGAAAGTTAGTCCTGGTTTTGGTCAGCGCAGGAAAAACATTAACATGGGGCCCATAATAATTGACTCAGCAGCTTCTCATAAAAATGGAGCATGGAAATGGAGGCAAGAAGGACCAGGAACATTTAGACTTCTTCTTCTTCTTCGTTCCTATTCGCCCCCAGTGGAGCATAGGGCCGCAACCACACGCCGCTATCGGACCCGGTCCAGGGCATCCCTTTCTAGTTGGGACCATGTCATGCCAGCTGTCTCTGCCTCTGTGTGGACTGATCTCCTCATTGTCTGTCTGGGTCTCCCAACCTTGCGTCTCCCCTGTGGGTTCCAGCCCAGAGCTTGTCCCGTTATATTGTCGGCTGGCTTTCGTAGAGTGTGGCCAATCCAGCCCCACTTTCGCTTCTTGATGTCTAGGCTGGCAGGGTTTTGGTTGGTTCTCTCCCACAGGGCGGTATTGGAGATCTTCTCAGGCCATCGGATGTTAAGAATGCGGCGCAGACATTTATTGATAAATGTCTGTATCTTGTTGGTGATGGCATTTGTCACCCGCCATGACTCAGACCCATGCAGAAGGACTGACTTTACATTGGTATTATAGATGCGGCTTCTCGGCTCGCAGAAGAAGCAGCAATGACTGGCCTGACCATCAACATCAAGAAGACGGAGGTAATGCGGGTCAAAACAAAGCAAGAAGCCCCACTCCAACTACATGGAGAATGTATTACAGAGTCTGACCGTTTCACCTACCTTGGCAGCATAGTCAGCAGCAAAGACGGAGGTACAGATGAAGATGTCAGAAGCCGAATAAACAAAGCCAGGCTTGCTTTCCACTCCCTAAGACCTATCTGGCACTCCAAGGCTTTGTCTATACACACCAAGATCCGCCTCTATAATAGCAATGTAACATTTAGACTGCATTAAAAAAATTCTCTCACAGTTTTCTACACCTCAGGGCCATACAAGTAAAGTGCTGCACCACTAAGCTTGTGTCTGAAAATTGTGTGACTCACTCTGTCAGCATGGTGGCTTCCACCTTCTCCTGCCTACATGCCCAGTTTGCTTGCTTGTCTTCAAACTTCTGGATGTCTGCAAGGTCCTCTGTTAAAGCATGGCATTTAAAATTTAATTTTGAATAAATGGATGTCAAGTTGCTCTGTCAAGAAGTGACATTCAACTTTTTTATTTAACACCAACAAGTTGCTCTGTGTAGCGCTATGTTAAAATAAATGCTGTAGCATGCAAATACAATTAGTAGTCAATAAACTCTAGGACAGATTTGACTGATGCCATAAATATGGCAATGGAGATGCAAATAAAGATTCTATGATACAGAAATATTATGTTGTATGGGTAGCAATAATTTCTGTATTAACATTATTATTAATTATTGTCTACTTTGGCTTCAGTCATATGAACAAAACAATTCAAAATCGATACCTAGTCATTTGAAGGAAAAAGGACTTATCTATGCTCACCAGGACGCAGTGAAGGGGACTTTGATTGAAACAAATCCGCTTCCTCTCCATTTACTGTGACAGCATATTCAATAGAAGGTTCCAAATCCCAAAAAGTGAATGTCTGATCTGTATATTTGCTGTTACTGGCCACTTTGTACTCCTCTGAAAAAGTGAGAAAATCATTACAGTTTTAGTTACAATGTAGAGTGACTTGCGACTGATCAGTGATGTTGCCATAAAATTTCATGCTATTGGTACTGCTTTTTGCTGGATTTTATAACTTTATATCAGCAAAGATGAGGGTGCAGACACAAAAGATCCTGCATTTTTTTAACCCCCAAAATTCATCTCAGTAATTTTATGCAATCTCCACTTCAGTTCCTTTTTCAACCATCTCCCTTGTCAAGTAGTGCTAAGTGCACTGTCAATAACTACAATGCACATACAATCAACCCTTGTCTTATACATAATTGTATAATTAACTAGCAGCCAGAGGATGCTTTGCTTAATTTGGTGGTTGCCAGCCTGTTGGTCACAATAATCAGGCAACACAGGTCATGTGATTTATTTTAAATGACTTCTAAGATCTCAAATAATGGAGCAAAAACAGTAGCCTTTATTTGTTTTAAATGACCTAGTTCCTAGTTTGCTACTGTTCATGATGCCAATAGACAATAAACTTAAGGTTAGTCACCTACTCCAAAAATATTTGTTTTGAAGCACAAGCAGTACAGCGCAAGTGACGCTCACCTTTATCATCAACCTCCATGTTTTCGTTGCAAGCCTTGAGATTTACAGTGTAAAGTTCCTCTTTTTGTGAATTGTCACGACTTATGCTTGAAGAATCCCATGTGACCTTAATGACACAGCCATCTGGTGTCCTCGTGGCACGCACTGCAAAGTTAAAGTTAATGTGTTTATGGTACCAGCCCTTACTAAAATGTTCAGATCACTGCCTCTAATGATCTTGTTTGGTGTGTGACTTGGAGATATTCCAACTGACAATGAATACTGGTCCTGACCATAATAATAGACCCGGAATGGTGGGAGGGAGGATGCGGGGAAATCTGTGTTTTATACCAAACCAGCAACTAGGTTAGATCATGGCAAAGCAGCCAAAACTGTAAACAGATGCTACACCTGTAATCTCTAGTTTGCTCTCAGTGTATGAGGGAGGAGTTATGAATGACATAATTTCAAGCCAAATTTCCGCCCTAGATTGACTATGATACCCATACATCCAGTGTCCAGTGTTAAAGGTATAGTAAAGGCTGTGACGGCGGTGATAAGGCTGTGGTGTGCTGTGTGACGTCTGCGAGGGACAGGAAGTGTCGGTTATTGTTAAGATTTGATCTCAAGTGATCGGTGGTGTATCACTAATCCAACTGTTATATATATTAGTGATAACAATCAAGATGGCTATGAGGAATATCCAACCATATCATGTCTTTAGCTCACACTGGTGTCAAGTTGACGTCATCCGAGGATGAGAGAGACGAAAGAGTCCCGTGTAATTTCTCTTATTAAACACAACATCCTATAAAACATTCAACTTTTCCCACATGAACAGACACAAAAATAGATGAGATTCAAACTGATCCTACTCTTTATGAGATTCTAAGCACTTTTATTTTGCCTGTACAATCCCTTTAATAAGAACCAGCTTCAGTATTTCCAGAAAAAGTAAAAATACAGAATAACATAAATTACGAAATACAATTACCTCTTGGAGTAAGAGGTTCTTGTTCACAAGTCGTCCCATTCTGTCTGTGACAACTTATCTTTCTCCAGCAGCCCTTGCATGCAAAATACATTTTGTAGATCACGTACTTGCAAAGTTTAATGATGGCTTTGACAAAGTTTAATGGTGGGGGTAATGTTGAACGGTGTTGGAGCTCCATGATGATCTCAGAGAGATGCCAGTTCTGGTACTTACAAGCATCATCATGAACTTTATCAAAGGTCTTGCTAGAAAGATAATATAAAAAGCTGTTGAATGCATAGCTCTCGATGTACATATCTAGTACAAAGAACAGCTTCTTTTAATCTTTTATCTTCTTCAAAGGAAAGTTTAAACACAGCCTCTTTTTAACACCTTCCTATTTCACTGTGAATCTCTCCAGCTAAGGCCTAACCTAAATGACAGCTTAAACACTTAATTGTTTGATATCTAATTCCTAGACCAAACAGTAGTTAAAGGGATCTATGGGTATTTATCTAACCTTGTTTGGAACCAATGTAAGAATAAGTCACTTTAGCTGGCCCTGGCTATAATAATAGACCTGCAATGGGGGGTAGAATATATTTCCAACAGAAAGCAGCACTTACTTGAATCTAGCAATGAGAAGGTTGAGTAACAGTACGTTGGTGATCATAATGTACACACCAAGCATGATTGAAGCAGCATAGCGGCCATAGTGGGTAGGGCAATGTGGGATGTCCCCCCCATAATGTTTAGAATCATTTGCCATGGAACAGCTAGCTTCATCTGTTTCACACAGGAACATTAATGATCACAACGGTGATGAAGCCATTTTGAATAAAGAGCACATTCTGATCCTCTAATTCCATTAGTATAAATTTTTCTTCACCACAATCTTTTCTTGCATTTCCCAATTTTATCTTTTTTACACATACTCTTTGAATAAACACATACATCTCCTACATTTGCCTTGTGAATAGAGAAGACAATATCAGGAGAGGAAAATGCAGATAGAAAGGAATGGAGTCAGCCTCTATCTCAACAGTTGTAAACAGATGATACACAGTGATTGAGTAGATTTCTAACTTATGGCAACACACATATACACACAATTTTTGTCATACAAATGGAGGCACTGTGCAAGAGAATAAGAAAATATTAAAGAAATAAACATACAGGATCATGCATGTCTGTTAGTGTAAATATAGAAGTCTCACTTTCAGCCAGGGAAGTAAGAAACACAACTACTCACCACTGATTTCTATTTCATCAAGGCTTAGTTCACCAAACACCTGCCAGTAGGCTTTGCGAGGCACATGGAAAAGACGCTCAAGAGTAAGATCACTTTCAGGGTAGAGAACTGCCTCAGACATGACAGCATATGCCAGTACAACCACCAACAGAATGATCATAAAGTTCATTGTGTCCTTAATCTGCAAGTGATTAAAAGGCATTTCCTTGTATATCTTCTCTGAATGTCTAACTGCTCTAACACATTAAGATGCCGACAGAATGAGAACTAGTTCATATGAGACATGCACATATCTGCTTGTATATCTGGTGGTACACACAGAGCTGGCACTGGGGGAGAGGGGCAAGCAGGGGCGACCACCCAAAGCCCCGCGCCTGATGGGATGATACAGTCCATCATTTTTTATTTCCCTGCTAAGCATGTTATGCCATCTTCCAAAGCCAAGGCCATCTTCCCAAGGCCCCTCATCCCCCAGTGCCGTTTCTGGTGAGCATAAAGGTTTATGGAATACATTGCATTCACGTGTGCTTTCATGTCCATGAATCTTTAAAAGACTTAAATTCATGAAAATGCATGCACCTTACAAACTGAATGCAGTGAACTAGGCAAAAGTATTAATTCTCCTTTACAATTCCATTACGTGATGTTACAATAGTATTTATTTGTTATTTTTAGTATAATGTACACCAGAGGTGAGAAATCTTTTATCTGCCATTTGAATGTTTAAAACATCATGAGGGCCATACAAAATTATCAACTTAAAAATTAGCCTAGGATATTTAGTAAAACTGTAGTTTCACAACAGTGCATTACCAGTTTTGCAAACTGCATAATCAAAGCCTTACTATAGTTGACTACACTTTGATGTATGCAGTCGACAAGGAGCATATGTGCCTGTCCTATCATGTACTCCTATTTGTTCTATCCCATAATGGATTTTTATCTTTGAAATTTCAAATTTTCAATTTTCAACTTTTCTAATTGATGTTGCTACTGAAAAAGCGCCTACATTTATTGAATTTTAAGTCTTTTAAGTCCTGCCCTTTGATGCCTTGGCAAACGATTTCACAGGCCCACAGACTGGATATTGAACACCTCTGATGTACATCGTCATTAAATCAAAATTTTTGAGGCCTACGATATCTGCTGCAGTAAACAAAAAAGAGACATAAATTTTGGATACAATGTAGGATAATGTTGAAAGAACGAGCTGTGTTCAATAACTGGCATCAAACAATTTTACCATCTTGCCAGCCATGATCAGCATCAGTCCTAGCTCTTCGAAGACCATCAGCATTTGCAAAGTTCGAATAAAGAAGAGAAATATGTCCACACTAAGAAGAATACGGCCAATGATATGCACAACTTCCTGGTCAAAAAACACTATCATCCCCAGCAGGAAGACACCCACTGTTGCCACATCTAGACGATTCCATGATAGCTGCATATAATGTCTGCACAGTGGCCTCAACCAGTGGCATCTTTGAGAGTGGGCATGGTCTTCATCGATGTCATGATAACTAACCAGCATCTGCACAATGAAAGTAAGAATCAATGTACAGTTACTTTCAAACAGACTGTTAAGCAAAGGAAATGCCAAAAGTGAACTGTGCAGGGCATTCCTTTAACACTTCAGCCAAAAGACTGCATTTGCATATTGTGCCATATGACAATGTTAATATCAAAAGCAAAAGTATTTTTGAAAGTACAAAAATTATCTTACAATCAACACAAAGACAATGTCCTTCATAATATTCCACTCTTCTCTGTGAGAGTATTTTTATTTTTATTTTATTAATAAGAAAAGTTTACAATATTGTTATTACTGTTTGTTTACATCATTTAAAATAGTTGCTACTAACCACACCAGGAAGCCCCAATAATTTTTGCTGCTGCCAAAATAAATTCACGAAAATTTAAAATCATACGCTAAAGTACGTTGCAATGGGTGTCTGGGTACTACAGTTCCCACACTAAATTACTTATTAAAAAAACAGCTAAGATAGCAGATTTCATAAAATCTCACAATCATAATGTATTAACCTGTCTGCTTTCTTCTGCAGCTATGTCCATGACCCACACAATAACAGCAATGAAGCATGGTGTTAATTTCTTACCAGAATCAAACAGCAAAACATAACTGAAGAGCATGAGGAAAATAATCTGAAAAACCTGTGAACAGATAGCAGCACTTGGTGTCCAGTCACTTAATCCCCAGAGACTTCATCCCCGACACTTAATCCCCTAGACTTTTAATCCCTAAGCACTTAATTCCCGACATTTCATCCCCGACACTTAATACCCAGACACTTAATCCTTTATAAATCAAATGCAACCTATAATAGATTGTTGGATGCAGTTAGAGAGCTAATGCAGCCCCAGAGACTATAGTAACAGACTTTGAGAAAGCTGCGATGACCGCTTTTCGAGAGAAGTTTCAGTCCTGTAGAATAACGGGCTGTTACTGTCACTTAAGTCACGCGGTATTATGCAAAGTCACTGAACTTGGGATGAGAAGTGACTAGAAGTGACGAAGACGACGAGTGACGTGGAATGGTCAGAAGCCTCCCAGCACTGGCCTATGTACGTGAAGAAGACATTGTTGATTCCTTCGAATTGCTTGCAGAGTCAATGCCACAACATGATTGCATGCCGGAACTTCTATCCTACTTCAAGCATACATATATACTGTATATATTGTTGAAGAACATCAAATTTACTAGCTTATATGAACTTTAACTAATGTTGTAGATGCTCAAATGACGTTGAAGTTAATAGCATGATTTGAATTTGAATTTCAATTAAATTTTTCGCTGACTTCATAATTTTTTTTAGTTAAGGATTTAGTTTAGGGATTAAGTGTCTTGGGATTAAGTGCTTAGGGATTAAAAGTCTAGGGGGTTAAGTGTCGGGGATTAGGTGTCGGGAATGAAGTGTCTGGGGATTAAGTGACTGGGAACCGCAGCACTTGCAAGGATTAATGGAGTAATTTATAAATAACACAATAATTAAACAAAAACTTATCAAAATAACAACACATTTTTTTGAAAACCAGCCAACAACAAACTGCGGATGTCTGACTTGCGATAACTTTACTGGATTCCTCTGTTCAGTCTCTCAAACAACGTCTATGCCGCAAAAAACTGAAATGCGTTGGTCCCTGAATTAAATTTCATTCAAAGATCACTTCCATGTATCAAGTCAATTTTAATTTGTTAGGCATTTATATGTAGCAGTAAATAGTTGCTGTCTAGACTTTTTCCTGTGGTCTGATGACACTGACATAAGGCACGAGTATATCTCCTTACAGGGTTAGGGTTAGACAGGAGGAAATTATCAGTATCTTTAGATATATTATTTCTGGATGTGTATCGGTACTCTTCATGGGACAGTATACTCTCTCTTTTTTGTTTTCCAGGCTAAATGTAGACACAGAAATAAGGACTACTCCACAGTTATTGATGTCATACTCATCTCTTTGTTTTTCTGTTTCGATTTTCTATATGAATTAATTACCCCTGTCGGACCCCAGGATATGCTTGCCTAGCGAACATTCTAAGAATAGGGTCCACCATGTGAAAAAAGCATGTTACCGAAACTAAAACCTGTGAACTCGTCACAGATGGCGGAGGTAATGAAGCACACCAGGAGACTGGACTAATGACGGACGATAGCTAGACCGGAAAGGGAGTTGGCACCCTAACAGCGGATTTACTGAAGCCGAGGCAAAAGTTGAGGGTGGGGTGCTGGAACGTCCAGACCTTGTACCAGACTGGCAGGATGCACCAACTAGTCAAGGAGTTTGACAACTACAACTTGGACATCCTGGGAGTCAGTGAGGTCAGATGGACCGGCACGGGAAAGCGAAGACTAGCGTCAGGACATACCATCTTGTTCTCAGGACGATCAGACGCTCAGCACTCTGAAGGAGTGGCACTACTCCTCGACAAGAAAACTGAAAAGGCCTGCTAGAATCTAAGCCTTATGACTGTCATGTGATAACTAGTATAGGGCTATAGTGTTGGTGTCTCACTTCTGTCCCCTCCATGAAACAGGCGGACGCGCTGGTAAGCAGACTGTCAGAAGGTGGAATGGGTAATTGTAGGGTGTGTTGCGGTGGGGTATGTCGAGACGAGTAGCCGGCCTTTGGCGGCACTGGACCGTCGGGTGGACAAAGGGCCAGGAAGTCTCACCATTCTCCCCTGGAATCAGTAGGCCTGTGACCGCGGACCGCTTACATCATGACGGACATAGACCAAGGTCAGATTGGAATGCGGGATGGTAGTGTCGGTGTAGGGGATCTCTCAGAGGAAGGGAGAGCATTGTCAGCCTATGCCCGTTAATAATAGAAGTCCGCGGTACACCTGAAGCAGGACAATAGCGGTACCTGTATTGTCACCCGCTGGACACAGGTAGTGAATACGAAGCCAGACTGGACGGCGCCGTAGTCACAGATTGCGTCGCTAGTGTGGGAGGGGGTAAAGAGGGGGTGTAGTTTGGGGCTGGAATAAGCCAAAGTGACCACCTGTCTATCATGTGTTGGCTATGTATGATTGGTTGTAGCTAGGTAGCAGGATGGTTGAAGGTAAGACTGAAGTATGTTTGACCAATCGCGAGAGAGGATGATCCTCGCAGACGAGGATTTAGTAGGGTGATCGGTCAAGACTCGTGGTCTTTCGCACGAGCACTCGAGGAGGAAGGTTGTAGCCGAAATCTGTTCAAGGCTGTTCAGATTCTCTGCTGTGAGTTTGTCTGGGGATCGTGACGGCTCTAGCACAACCGACTCAGAGGTGTGGAAGACCCGCTCTGTCGCAGAGTGTACGACGCTTCATCTCCAGTATCTGTTTGGTCGCAAACAGTAGAGGAAGGCTGGTAGATAAGCGTTGGTCCTGTTAGGCGCTGTTAAGCTTGAGACAGCAGTCCGGCCTAGGCAGGCCTGACGAGAGGGGGGGGTCTGGTGTACCCGGGCCCGCGGTTGTCAAGGGGGCCCGGCCTTGGTCAGTGGAATTTTTTTTTCTTCTTCTCCTTTTCTTTTTCTTTTAAAGAAAGGTCTAAGGACAGAACACCCAAGCATTACACATGCAGAAGTTGAGTTTCAAGTCTGTAGAATACAATTTCGGGGTACCGGGGCCTGTCGTGAGAAGTGTAGTCAGCGGGTATCATATTCTCGCTGGACAAGCCAAGAGGTGACGGCCGCTGGACACCAAAGATTTTATCGCGTGTGAACCGCCCTGAAGAACGTTCGTGCCATGAGATTGCTGGCTACGGGGAAGGATGGGGTGGAGGAGGGGGTGGGCCCTGCAAGCAAATCGGACTTAACAGTGGAGATCAGGCAGGTATGTTACTGATGTGTGCACTGGCCACTCTGTGAACCGACATGGTGGGGGCCCGCCCCTGGCGCTGCAGCCTGTAAGCGAGAGACATCAAGGCTGCTTTTTTTCGTAGTTACAACCATATCTCCATCACCATGCAAACAACTACATTAGTCTACATAGTAGATCCTTGATACAATGAGACTATTTTATCCTGTAATACTATCGCAGCCAGCAAAATAGAACACATTATTGCAAAACATTTTAAAAACTGCTGTCCCGCAAATATTAGGTTTATAAATTGATCACGGTGGTTCTTTTGCTCTTTGCCGACAAAGCCCCCGGTAAAAAGGAGATACTATCTACCCACCATCCGTCCCCCAAAGCCACCTCGGAAGCTTTCAGATTGTGCGCTAGTTGTCTTCAAGGAAGCTGTCATATATGATGCTGTATATTGAGTTTTGCGGTGGCTGCGACATTTGCTTTTCGAATTATCACATATATTTGAATGTGTTTTTAAAGGAGCTTCGTGTAATGTATATTTGTTTCACGATGAAGAATGGAAGAAAAGAAAAGTTTACAGATGTGTTATGAGTTATGACATAAGTGTTAGTTTGTCCACATTTTCATTAAATTTCTCCATGTCTTGAACCCCACAATCAAGGTAGAGGCAAATTATGTTTTAGTTTAGACTTAGAGGCCAGTGACTAAGATGACAGCAACTTCCATCCATGCCGGCCATCGTGGGCCGTAATGCACTGTTGCTGACAACACGACAAAAGGGGGTGTGATAGTTTCTGGAAGACTCCACGGAATGGACTGGGAATTAAATGGTCGGGGTTTGGAGCAATTGGAGGTGTAGACTGATATTTTTATGAGATAGACGAGTCAGCGGTAAAGTCGCCGTGTGTTTGACCTGACACTTAATTTTCCCATCCCTTTCGATCGGAGTCATTGGACCAAAGAAAGCTTGGACAGTTGGACCTTAGAGATAGCGATAGTCACTTAATTTCACACTCACTCTCCTGCCTGTCGCACGCTGTCTTCTACACTCGAAAAGCCGAGATACGCGGCACTTTGTTATTATGGTAAGTACACTAGTTTTTTATTTATGTTTCTATGATTTTCTGTTTATCGGCAAATAGCATTTGACAAGGCAGGAACATCAGTGTC
>SRHC01003060.1:0-24934 GCA_004794325.1 Pomacea maculata
ATCAGCAAACTATTCGAAGGCACAGCAGCGAAACCAAACGTCTCGTCTTGAAGCGAAGAAAAATAAAGCTTATCGGTCATGTGAATCTTCGATTGGCAGTTTTACTAGAAATAAAAGTAAAGGACGAAACATTATAACATGGCAAAAGCAAAATTATGCAACTCACAATATGCTTTGGGCTGGTTTTGATAAATAAACCCAAGAAAATGTTTACTAATCCATCGAAAGTTTGAACTGAGACGTTTAGTCCTGCTGGGAAGTTTGAGTACGTTACACACGTCACACTGAGTGATCAACTTCGCATCTTCAACATCAATTTTACCGAATGTTCCAGGTCTGTTGGCGTCTAGTACAGAACCGTACAAACTCCTTTGTAGTGCGTCAACAAAGACATCAATTCTAAGGGTTCAGTGTCAGGGGAATGGGGCAGGCCAGCAGGTGGTGATGGTCAGCGGGCAGCACGATCTCACTGCAGTAGGAGACCCTACCGTAGGAGACGCCCTGCGTGAAGTACTGACGTCCTCTCTAGGGTCAGGGGCCAGCATGGCGCTGCCTGTCCGCCAGGACGCTGATGTGACGCCCGCCTACAACCTGACTATACTTCTTCAAACCATCTGCCAGCTTGACCGTGAGGCCAAAGGTCGAGAGGTCAGCAACGCAACTGTCGTTCTGTACCTGGAGAATATCTCTGACGCTGAGCGGCGGGAAGCTGCAAAGACTGCGGAAAATGTCCTGAAGCAGCTGAGGTGGGATGTGCAGACAGATGTTGGTGAGTTTGATAGCTTACACAAATTTAAGCTCTTTTGTGTATTTCTTTCTTTGCTTCCTTTCTGGATTTCTATTTCAAAGGTCAGATTGTGAAATGCTGGTGCACCGGTTACCCGCTAGCTGTAGACTATTATGCCTTCCCTTTATACACACGCGCGTACGTACGCGTACACAAACAGATTTGTTAGCGTGTGTGCTCACAAAATATTTCATTCGTTCATTTTCTTTCTTCTTCTTTTTGGTTTTGCAAACCAAACCTAAGCTAGGAACATTGGCCCACTATATTATGCTGCCAGTCAGTCACAACGCCTCTCGTGTTGGTGTTAAGTGCAGTAGTCGTTGGCTGAGGTCCAACTTGTTGCTAACAAACAAGTACAGTGATACCTCGGTTCTCGAACGCCTTGACTTTCGACCAAATCGGTATTCGACCAGGAAATTCGAGAAAATTTTGTCTTGGAATCCGAACAAATATTTGGAACTCGAACATCCGAACGTCCGAGATGAGCCGAGTTGCTTGCGTCATCAGTGTGAGTGCAGAGAGAGAGAGAGTCACGTTTTTGTGGAGAGAGTCATGAAATGTGTGCAAAATGGGCAGAAATCGCAAATTTTGTTGAACAACATCACCCTGATAAAGTGGTAGCAAATAGAGCAGTTAACATTTTTAATGACAATGTTATGTCCACTTTTCGCAAAATTTTGCAAAGGAGAAAAAAACAGCAAACAGTTAACAAATTCTTCCGTAAAGAAATCAGACAAGCAACTGCAGAGCAAGATTCTGATTCTCCTCAGCAAAAGATACAGAGAACAGAAACACCCGAAGAGCAGTTACCCTCTGTTTTTATTGAAGAGGACTCCCCTTCAAAACAATAACCATCCCCCTTCCCTCCTCCCTCCACATTCATTCCCTCCTGCCATAAAGTTTGGTACAGGTACAGTAAATGAAACACAATTTACTGTACTGTACTGTACAGTACATTTATTTTTTTTGTTTTTGTTTTAATAAATACACTTTTATTTCTTATTTGTTGTTGAGACTCATGTTTTTCTACATATTATATACAAATTAGGCCAGTAAATAGGCATTTTCTGGGGCTTGGAACGAATTAATCCAGTTTCCATTATTTCCTATGGGTTTCATTGCTTCGGTTCTCGAACAATTTGGTTCTCGACCGTCCTCCCGGAACGAATTATGTTCGGGAACCGAGGTATCACTGTATTATGTTTCATTTTCCCTCAGCACAGAGGGTTGACATAATTTGAAAGGCAGTTAAATCATGGAGCTACTTGTAGGTATCACACTTGCTTTATATAGCACACTCCAGTGAACAAGGAAGTTGTGTACAAGTTGTGTACAAACAGTGAATGTCAAACCATAGGAAGCCATCATGGTGTCTCTCAGTCGTCTATGTTAGCTTGCTAAGAACAAATACGTCTGCCGCTGTCGAAGTGGCAAGTAAAATCGTTTTGATTCGAGCACTCATCTAACAACATCGAGTGTTGGGATACCAGTAATGGTCTCACTGTATTCGTTTTGCGGATTTGATCCCCTCAAAATTAGGGAAGGATATTTATACACGCATTATTTATGCAATTTGTGGCAGTTGCTGTTTATGGAGAAACCGACAAATCACTTCCATCAGTCACTATTAGCGGCTTACAGGAGGATGTGAAGAAAGCATTCTCTGAGGTATGGTGTCTGCTTTATTGCAGCTTTTACATTTTATCCTGTTTCCAAGATGGAATTCATCTTTTCTATAAATAAATAATAATAATAAATAACTACAAAGAGTGAAGAAATCTAAGACCAAGCATAACATGGTTAAATATACTATGTATAATAAAAGGGATGAGTTGTAGTCTCAAATCGAAGGGATACCTTCACTTGACATAAAGTTCTATTTTCAGCTGAAGAGCATGCGGGTGCCAGATAAATACAAGGTTCATGCTGATACGATCGCCGCTGGCTCAATCATGGCCAGGCCACAGGCAGGCAAACATCTGACATCAGCAACAGGGGCCATCAACAAGGTAACATTTTCACTTTCTCCCTTGCCTCAATTGCATTTTGACATAAAGGACACGCAAGTTAATAATTGTGTTAACCATTCCCCATAACGAAATTATTAAACTATTTGTTTAATTAAAACTAGTCGGTTGATGCTTGGACAACTTTAAAGATAAAGAGTTTTAGCAAAACTACCAACGGATGCAGTACTTTGCTTGTGACAATCTACTATTTATTTAGTGCCACATATAATAATACACAGGTGGAGGAGAATTTACCAGCACAACAGAAGAAGAGAATACAAAACACAGACTACCTCTTGAAGCTTGAAGCATTGCAGTATCTGCTGGGAGAGAATTTTGCGGATATCACCATCCTAGACACAAAAGGAAAGTCTGTGAAAATACAAATATCTTCTCAGAGCGACAAACTCATGCGAGAAGACATGCCGATAAATGATATTCTGTGGGGCGATGTCTTGAACGCTGGAAGAAAAATCCAGTCAGAAGGAATCAAGGCTTTCGTCAAACCTTTGCTTTTCCAAGACAAAGTAGCTATTTTTGCTCTCGACCAGGACGCCATGATGAAAGCCAAGAGGCTGATTACCTCCGGAACTGAGAAATCAAGAGGCACAAGCTTCCGGTCAGGAGAAGCAGGCGACCAGACGAACAGCCCGGTCAAGCCTGTTGCTGAAGCAAGCTACGGAGCGGATTTCATCACTAAATCGGGTATCAGAGTGTCCGTGTACAAGACAGACATCACCAAGCTGGTGGTGGACGTCATCGTGAACGCTGCCAACGGTCGTCTGATGCACGGTGGAGGTGTGGCGGCGGCCATTGCCCGGGCAGCTGGCCGCGCGCTGGACGAGGAGGGGGACATCTTCGTCGATAGGTTCGGTCCACTGGAGGTATCGGAGGTACTGCCGACAACATCCGGGAACCTGCCTTGCAAGACCGTGTTTCACGCCGTGGGGCCCTGCTGGTACGATTACCAGAACAAGGACAAGTGTGCGATGGACCTGCAACGGACGGTCTTTAACTGCCTGACGAAGGCTCACAGCCTGAAGTTTACTTCTATTGCTGTCAGCTCAATCAGTTCAGGTAAGTAGAATTCTTTGATGATACGGCTGTTTGTGTGAAGTATCTTGGGGATCAAAGATGCGGCCTAACAGTGATTTATGATAGGGGTCGTTGATTTAGATGCCATTTCCAGTACATAAAATTTTTCACTAAAGTACCTATAGGGCTGGGCTAGTGATATACTTTAGTTGCTGATTTCCGTAAAACTTCAACAGCCTACTGTCAGCATTTTATTTTTCTTATAGGCAAACCTTATGGGTTTTTGCTGGTAATACGTTTTATTTGCAAGGCTAATAATCCCAGGCTGTTTTTGTGTTCATCCAATACTAATGTCAAAATCCTGTTTCTGATTGTTTAGCCATCTTTGGTGTGCCGGAAAAAGTGTGTGCACAGATGTACCTGAGAGCAGTGCAGCAGTTTGAGCATCAGTATGGCGGGGAGACAAAGGTACAGCACATCCACTTTGTTGATGTCAGAGATGTGATGGTGAGCGTTATCCGAGACATATTTACCCGCCAGTGGAACTCGGATACACTGTCTCCTTCACGCCCCGAGGGACACACCCAGAACCCCAGCAGAAGTGAGCATGATGAAGCTACCCAAGAACCTCGCAGAAGGGGATTTAACAATAACCAAGACCCAGGCAGACAAAAGCATTACGAAGATTCACAAGTCTCTAGCAGACGAGACTATGATGATGTTCAAGACCGAGGGAAGAATTACAAAAGTATCCAGGATTCCGGCAGACAGGAGTACAATTACGATTATCAGACGGCAAGCAAACAAGAGAGTAACACCGGCAGTCAGGAGTATAGTAGAGACAACATGGAGCATAATCGAGGAAACAGGGGGAACAGCAATCAGAAGCATAAGGACAGTCATGAGCATGGGAGGGTTATGCAGGAAGAGTATGGCAGGAGCAGTCAGGACTATGGCAGGAGCAGTCAGGACTATGACAGGAGCAGTCAGGAGCATGGAAAGAGCTCCCAGGAGCATGGTGGGGTCAGTCAAGGTCATAGAAGGGGCAGTCAGGAATATCGCAGGGGCTTCCAGGATGAAGGATCCTGCAGACAGGAGAGCCAAACAGATGCCCATGAAAGCAGCAACTGGGAGACAAACACACGACAATCAACAGGTGAGAGCATAAATACACTCGTTTCTGACAGTTCATATTAGCACAGCAGTTAATGCCTGCGTGATATAAAAAGATGGTAGGCTATAGTGTACTGAGAGTAATAAAACAGCAGATGCATGCGACTGTTTGACGAACATCTCTTTCCAAATTTATTTCAAGATCATCGTGGAAGTGCAAGGCACGATCCAAAGGGTGCTCAGGACAGAGAAAGTGGAGGAAACGACCAGCAAATATATCATCAAAGAGGTGAGGAAATCAAATAGAGAGCTAAAACTATCATGCATGTGTTAAGTATATTTAAAAGCTCGAGAGTCTCGTCTTACTGCTGGTAATACATCAGTGGATTGTGCACGACACTTCGGAGAACCTGAATATATCTTTGGAAATTTATCCCAAGGTGGTGGCGGAGGTACCACAGGTCAAGATCTCAAAGGCAATCCGCACAAGCATCAAAAGAGCAAGAAAAAGAGGAAGTGATCATGCAGAAGTGACCACCATCTGAAACATCTCCAGAAGCCTCAAATCGCAAAAAGTCGACAATTATTTTAAACATTTCGTTCACTTTTTTAGTGGCTTGTGTAATAAGAGCACTTATTGTTTTTGTCTATGTACGAGACATTACTCAGCGTAAACTGTGTGGGTTTTGTAAACTCCAGTGTCTCAAAGTTTTTTTTAAAATCGTGTTTATCATTTATTTTTAATTATTTTAAAAATCTAAACTAAGGTATGCGTTAATTCGTAGTAATACCAGATGATGTGGCTAGGTGTTTTCTTACAGTGTTTTTTTGCATTTATTAAAAATAGAGCCCTATGTTAGTAAGCGCAGAGTTTTAGTGTCTAACATGTATACTATTCATTTCAAAGATAACATGGAATAAAATATATTTGATCTACACTTTGTGCGAGCGCCTGATAATGTCGCGGGTTCATTTCCGCGCTTCTCGAAGTTCCTGCACAGAGTTGTCTGTACTCAACCAAAGTTACTTCCCATGTCTTGTCTAGAGTGTCATTGTCATGAGAAACCTTTTTACGTGCGCTGTCTTTATTTTAAAAAAGCTTGTACCAGAGAACACTGTATTTTTCAGGACAATCTGGGAGCTGTACGCAAATGTAAACAAGTCACACTACCAAGAATAAATCAGACTGACCCCAAGTTTCATTGTGAGCAGCTGAGAAACTTGATTTTTATTGTATCTACTTCTATTACTTCTTCTCTGTTGCTATACGGGGCTGACTTATTCAACATCAGTAGTGTATTGCGTGTGGGCTTTATTACTGTACTAGAAATTGTTTCATATTGTGTTCTACGTTTCATTAGGAATGCATATCAATGTATCTGCATTGAGCCAGAGATTTAATTAAATTCCCCTGTCTCCTTTAACACAAGTAGGTGCGACAAATGTATGTTCAGTCTGTACCATAAATAAACCCAATGACATTCCAAGATGCATACAATATCTCAAGTCTTTTTTGTTTAATCTTGAATGTACTTTGAACTGTATGCATTAGAGAACAATATCTTTTTCTAAGAGGTACAACGCATTCTAATGAGCGCAGAAAGCTAAATTACATTCACTTAGCAATAGAAATGTCAGATTCTCTCAGCTCGAGAAGTTAACATATCTGCGACATCTTGTGGTCATAATTGTGATGAAAAACATGTTGCTACTATAACACTTGCGTGAATCACCCAAACAATTCTAGCTTGATTGCAAGTTCAGTTTGTTATTGTAAAATACTTTCAAGAGTATTTTTAATGCTTGTTGCTTGGTTTTGGTTTGAAAATGTCTAATAAAATATTCAACATTATTAGAAAAAAATCCGAATTGAGTGTGATTCTTTGAACTGTGATTATTTCTCTAGCACATCAAAAACTTAGCATGTATTGTTTATTTACAAAGGCAGACATTTTGATAAAAGTAGAGAGAGTGCAAGTCCTAGATTTCCTCCTTTTCTCGGATATGCGCAGTATGCGAAGTTCTTGCTCGTGGCGCGTTGAAACCACGAAAAAAAAAAACCCAACAACAACATATATATCATGTCTAGTTAATTTTGTCTTTCGTTTCATCATTTTTTAAAGCTTTGACAACAATGCAAGTTGTTTTGTGATAAAGAATTTTGGTTTACTATATGGTTGTAATACAATTTTTGTGTGCCGAATATACTGTCACCTGCACTTTACAGTGACTTTCAGACGAGATAATAATAAAATACAACAGCAGTTCAGCTTAAAATAAATATAATTTGAAAAATCTTACAAACAAGCAATGAAAATATTACTCATTTATATTGAAAAAAAACCCAGTCTAAATTCCTTAAATAACACCTAGTCCGATCAAACTAACACAGTCAAAAATCCAAATGTTCAGTCACCACCGGCGACGCAGTCCCCTCCGAAAGACAGTATCCCGAATTGACACGAACAAGTTATACGCCAATAAAGTCTGCTATTAAGTGAACGCTCTACAACACCAGGAGACTTGGCACCAAACTCCTAGTCTTTTGTTTGTTTTACGATTATTTACTTTTATTTGTTTGTCTGTATTTCAAAAAGTAGAAACAGAATCCTTAATCTAAAGTTAACACCTGAAACATAAGATACGACTTAGATAAAGTTTGTAGCAGCTCTATAAAGAAGAGAGGTTTAGAACCATACAGCACAGCATCAACAATCAACAATACATAACACATTCATACCCGACACACCAGACAGACCACTCATAAAATCCCAGTTCAGATTTGCATATGATAACAGTTCATTCACACTCGCTAGTGTTCAGAGGATGCACCTCCGAAACAACAAAAGACAGTCTGTTGGTCCAGCATGTAGACACAGAATTTGTTGCCCGCCGGAAGCTGACGGAACTTTCCCGACAGGACATGCCTGTCATCCTGTAGAAACTACAGACGCTTTTGAACATGTCTTCCAATTATACAGAGTCTGAATGTAAGGTTGCCATCGAGAGGATCTGTATTTTTAGGTATGATTTCCTGTTACGAATGAAATGTCATAACCCTTTGTGGGGGTGCCTCCCAGGGCTTTGATCCTGTCCGCCTAGAGCCCCAGACCATTGTAGCAGGTGTGCAAGTGTAACTGATGTAAGCCTTGTAAACCAACATTTTCGGTGCGAGAGCGCTCGCGCGTGACGATGCTTCTAGATGCTTTTGTGTACTGTATTTAAGACCTGATAGTAAGGGACTAATAGCAGCAAAGAAGTTAATGAGAGCGAGGAGTAGATGTGGAAGCATCGTCAGGTGTGTGTCGCCTTTAGCCAGCGTGTGTCGCCATTGACTTGTGTTCGGCGTGTGTCACTAAAGCAAGAGTTGTGAGGTGTGTGTCACTATTTAATTACTAAGAGTCGCAGCTAGGTTTAGCTTCAGTTTCTTGGAGAGGTTGGCACCGTAGCTTTGGACCCAACGAATGAGCCACTGACGAGTAAATAGGCGCACAGGACTTATGCTTTGTCGCCATCTAGCATCAATATATATTATCTACTTTCATTGTAACATCCACACTGATTTCTTCTCAAGCACTTCTTCACCCATCTGGCTCACATCATAGGGTCAGCAGATACTCGGGGTAAGCCTGGGTGTCATGGAAGATGACAAACATTCTCGGTCCATACAGAGAATCATAGGGTCTGGCTGATCCTGGCTTATTGGGGGGCATTCTCAAGCTTTTGTGACCTGGCGTGGACTGGCCTACCAGCACACGCGCCTGAAGTATGTGACTGTCTTTGGTATAGCGTCTGGCAAGGGCAGAGTCTGTAGCAAAATAGACACCCTGACCAAATGCTGTTCCTAGAAAACAATAAAACGTTAAAATACATCCTCCTTTCAAAAAAAAATGTCATTTGACGCTCACAAGTAACTCAGTAATGGTAGCCTTATTACATGGAAAGTTCTGACGAAGGATGAAATTTACAAACTAAACAAAAAACCTAATTACATGCAAAGTTCTGACGAAGGATTAAATTTACAAAGCAAACAAACAAAACTGTCTTAACTCTCTTAAAAAACCAATGTGTCATATATGTGCCTACCATGCTGCCCACAGTAGCTCCGATTAAAGCCATTAGTAGTTATGCTGTCGATGTTTCTGGAGTCAGTGCCATGCCAGAGCCTCTTCTCGTTTTCAGTGCCAGGTGGGTTGTGCATCTCCACCTCCTTCTTCTTCACCTTGTACTGCTGGAACAGAGTTGGATTCTGCACGCGCTGGATCTGAAAAATACAGTCCTTTAGCCTTCTTTACATAAAAAATAAACTACAGTTATATTTCTCTTGTCATTAAACAGAAGAAAGGATACCTCATCTGAAAGTGAAGTAACAGCATCATCTGCTCCATGACTACATGAAAGATCACATGAAAACTCTTCATAGTTTTGTCGATTTCTATATTAGGTTGAAGGGCTTCTTTGATCAAGGAAGAAACAATGCCAAGGTAACTCATACATAATAAAGTACAGCTAAATATTTTGTAAAGAAATAATTTATTTTATTACTAGAGTAAATGCCTAAGAAAAGTGACCTAATCAAGTGTTTGAAGTGGGGATGGACTGACTAACAAATGCAACAAAAGGACATCAGTCCCGTGACCATTGGATGGAGAGGTTTACCCTTCGCAAAACAAGAACACCCGCATGACAAGGATTGAAAGTGGTCAAAGGAATAGAATTCATAGGGAGTATCTTTCTAGGTTATTTCTTTCCTGTATCATTCCTATTCTTCCAATAAGGACTAAATAGTGTGGACTACGGCACACTCCTGGGTTCACTGCCGCGGTGTATGCGGTAGCACTCTTGCCACAACTATCTTCTTGCAATGGTACATCTGCAATAACTTTTACATTTAAATAATGTTCCATCTACATTTTATCCTCCTGTCTGTGTACAGAGATTCTGAGAAAATCCTGGGTATACTCTAACGACTCAATTAAAGTGGTTTGTTCTAGTTTAGTACCCGATACTACAGGTATCTGCATTCTTCCCACTTTTCCGTTCTCCGTTTGTCTTCAATGATCAACAGTCTTGTTTGTTCACAGAAATGATTGAATAAATTCTAATGGTGGATCATGGATAGAACTATTCAACACCATCGGTTCTCTTGNTTGGTTGCAGCCAGGACAACAGGGCAGCCTATATGTATTCATGTTAAAAAAATGTATCTCTCTAAGAGAGATGGGATTTACTAATCTGATCATATTTTAGGAATTACAAGTATGTACTGAGTTCAGCCAGTTTTCAAAATATTGTATTCGTGTATTGGTTTAGGGCACTACAAACCTTCTTGACAGTCTCATTTCCAAATAGCATCAATACATCTTTGTATTCATTGGAAAAAGGATCCAAATCAACTAGTTTCACTTTAGTTCCGTCCATGGGTTCCCAGTTGCTAGGCAGCGGGATCTCTTCTGGATTTTCTGTTCCTACATACCCATAGCATATCCACGCATATGCGCAAAAAGAGAAACAACAAAAATATTAAGAAAAAAAAACCCAATATAAACAAGAATGCGCACAGAGGTTCTATTTACTTACTTTAACTGAATGCATATCACATATGATTACAATTAAAACAGGCTACAATCTCTGTGCTAACCAACAATAATAAATAATACAGNTGGATGGCATTAAAACACTATGTAACAACGTAGGGGGAGACATATTAAACATAGATAAAATACTTTTGGGAGTTATATGTAAATCATTTTTCTATAGGTCTTTTCTAACTGGTCTGTGAACTGACCTGACAGTAACCTTACTGCTGTCTTGTCCACAAATTTATATCTAAATGATTGAAACATCTAGCCTTATTATCATCTTATTTTCATGTAGTATCCCCCTAAACATTACCTGCAATGTTTCCCTGCAAAAAGTCTATCCGTCGGACGGAAACAGGCTGGGCGAACAAGTCTAAGACCTTCTTTTCCTCAAATACAACTTTATAGTTCCCTCCCTGCTTGTTCGTCAGAGTAACAGAAGAATCTCTCCTGTTGTAGGCTGCCTCGATGTCGCGAATGTCCTCTGGGTCAAAGTTTCTGAACTTGCCCTCGCTGACCTCATGCTGCCAGAGAATTGGCATCGTGCCAGTGATGGGGTCACGCATGCTCGCCTCGGATTTGATGTCTTTAAGGGCTGCGTAAGCTTCTAGGACATTGGATTGGAATCCAGTAATTTTAACGGTGCCCCTTTTTGCATCCATGTTAATGACCACCTCGTATTTCTTTTGTAGGGCTGTTACTGCTGACAGCTGTAGGAAAGTGAAAATAATACAGTGTCATGCAAAATATTCAAAGTATAATCACATGTTCCAGTGGGAATGGCGAACACCCAACGTAAACATTCACATTACATTAACTCAATGCAGTATTAGAACGGATGTGTCGAGGTGGACTGCTGTCTGTCTGCCGAGACCAACGCTTAGCCTCTTGCGAAGTTCTCCGCTGTTAGTCTCGGCGAGCCTAAACAATGAATGTGACTAAACCGGAAGCTTTGTATACACCAGCCTCGTTTTAGAAGATAAGCCGAAATGTGACTAAACTGGAAGCTTTTGTACACCAATCTCGTTTTAGTAGCTAATTGGAAGAAAATCATCTGCAAGAAGTCCAGTAATACACGTTTAGCATCTACTTGGCGAGTACCTGCAAAAATATGCGACACTTTAAAGGTTAACAATATTTATCAAAAATATGAAGCAGCCTGCGACTGATATATAAATAACTCGTGAAATAAGTGAGAATAATTTAACTTTAGCTTCAGACTGAGTTGTTTTCACTGGGCTTTAGGAAATTATGTCAACCTGCTGAGGAGAAAAGTTGCAGATGATTTCGTCCTGCTCCTCCTTGGTGGCCTGGTTCTGCTTGATGTGTTCTCTTATTTCTTTGAGCACCTTTTGAATCGCCTCTTGATCGCAGGAGTATACTAATACAGCAATAGATTTCCACATGGTCTTTTCAACGGAGTTTGAGCCAACGTCACCTGTTACATCACGCATGGTCAATTCTGAGCACATCCTTGTATTTAACTGTAGATGCTAATTTACAGAAAAACAAGACAGAAAGGAAATAGAGAAAAAGAAGAAAAGATGCATAAAAGTTGTAGAAGTATGTGGAATGAATCGTTCTTTTACTGCTGAGCTAGCAAAAAACACAAACTGTAAATACAAAAGTGAACCTGATGATTCTGGGTTCAATAAAATTTCCTTTATAAGACATGTAGTATATATCTACAGGTCTTATACGTACAGTTAATGTCAGGTAGCAAAACAAATTTTTTGTTAACTTTGCATGCTATGTTTCATCTTTTACTAACTGTTGAAGATGTAAATAGTATACAATTTTTACACTGCGCTAATTATATTAAAGCATGCATTGCTTAATAATGTAAACGAAAAACTCAAATTGTATAATAACATATAGAGGGACTGTGAAACAGTATTTATCAAAGGAATTTGAGAATTTAATATTTTCACATATCTGATTCTCATATTCTTATTGAGGGATGCTACTCCCGTATATCAGTCTGTGACATCCGACAAGACAAGCTTACCTGCTTCAAGAGCTGCCGAACTTGATCCCTCATTAGGCTGAATTACTTCCGAGAAGGCATCATGTGGTTCTTCAGACTGCTTTGATTTGTCTCTATCCACCATGAAACCATTAGGGTAAGTTAAGAAAGTGTTATCACCGGATGTCGTTACTAGGCAAAGGTTTGCCTGCCCTGTGTGCTCTATAAACAGTTGCCCTGCAGAGCTGTTGAGATAAGTGTCGATACCTGGACCAGAAAATACCTTCTTCTTCATCTGAATGGATTTCAGAAGATTGACCATCTCCCCATTGATGACTGAAATATCGTCCGTGAGGCCCGTGAAGTCCACATGGCCGTTCTTGCCGATGTTTACGAGCACACCTACTTGGGCGGCCTTCTCCTTCAGCAGCTTTATCTTTTCTTTACAACACTTTGTCAGAAATTTGCAATGATTCAGATATATTTTTCGCTCCAGTTTCGTCACTTTTTTAATGCTGAAAAATGTTTTCACATCGGCCCATGTCTTAGGGAAATTCTCAGCCACATCTAGAAGGGTTACGATCTTCTTCTCCGTGTTGAGGAGCAGGACAGGGTTGGGTAGTTCTTCTTTGTCTCTTCGCTGAAGTTTTTCCGACAAGTTTTTCCAGGCTGAGGACTTTGCTGCTGCAACTTCATCTTCCTCGAGATCACGGCTATGTTCGTTGAACGAACGCCTGAAAATCTCTTCTGCCTGTTCTGCCAGACCGGATGTTGGGGCACTGACTGAAATGGCATTGGACTTCAGCTCCAGACGACAGAGAACGCCTTTCTTCTTTAGCATGGCTTCTGTGCAGCTGAGGGAGCGCTGGTCGGCGAGCAGAAGGGCCATGGCCTCTGTGGCTGGCAGTGTTCTCTCTGAGATCTGTGTCACGTATTCCATGATGTCGGCCATCATCTTTTTCGCTTCTTTCTCCGTGGCCTCTAACCTTAGGGTCAGCTTCTTGTTCTCTCGATCCATATGAAGAGAAAGACCTTTATATTTCTCCTCGAACCTGCTCTCGACCTGTGGCAAGGACATGACCTTGATCTGGCATGGCTTCAGGCCTCGGATGACTTCTAATCGTGGAACCGAGTTTGTGTCCTGTTCTGCTCTTCTGTCGACCGGTTCCTCGCCATTTTTAGCCCTCATCTCCTGCGCACCTCTTAGTGTGACAGTAGAATTCCCTTCCCTGAATCTTGCAGCAGTTTCCATCATTTGCTCTGTTTGTGGCAGTTCTGATGCTAAATCTCTGTTCAGCTGCGCTTGGTTCATTTCTCCCAAAACCCTGTCTGGAAAAAAGTGCTTATATTTGTCGATTTTCTCCAACACCTGTTCTTTCCAGTTTTCTGGTACACCTGGCCTTGTGGAAGTAACTATAATAGAGTCAGGTGGTTTAAATTTCCCTCTAGCATTAATTTCAGCTGATCCGTAGTAACATGCTTGCAAAGGATATGATGGATAGAATGCTTGGTGTCCGAAAGGTTGTGAAGACTCTCTCGGTCTTCCGTCCCACCTCTCGGAAGTACTTTTATTTCCTCGTCTGCCTCCCCTTCTGCTGCCCCTACCTCTCCCTCTTCCCCAGAGAGACGGCTCACCATTGGGTCCTGAATCTGTGACTACATTTGAATATTGTTGGACTTCGCAAGGTTCAGACAGTAGGTCAGGACCAGATCTTCCTTCTGTCGGTCTTTCATGTTGTCGCTCATACTGCTTGCCTCTAGAACCTTTTCGTTTATGGTCAACATTCGAAAGTGTAGGTGATCCAGAATAGGTAGTAGCTAACGATTGTTCTTGCCGAGGTGTAAGTTCATTCCAAGGAGACATACAGACCTCCAAAGGGAAGTTATCCAAGACTTGAGCTTTTTTTGTCCACAACCGCCTGGGTATCTAAGACAACCACAAAGCAGTCAAAATATTTATGAAGGAAAAGCTTTATTTAAATTTTCTTTCATAATGAAACTTTGCTTGAACTATGTGAACAGGACTTATCCTTCATTAATTTAAATTATTGTATATGACAGATGTAACAATCTTAGCATTCAACCAATAAATTTTATAATTTAAATACAAAACATGCAAACAAAGCAGCAAAATTTATTAAAAGAACATGACAAAATTGTTTCTGACGACATTTCCACTCAAATGTCCCTTCAAATTCGCAAAAGAAGCTGAGACACTATAAAGATCTTCGCTTTTTTACCTGCCTCCTCAATCTTCTCGCCTTTTATCCTGATACTGTTTCAGCGAAATCCTCTAGATGGCATGGAAACTTTATTTAAAAGCCTATGTCTCTATTTGAGTTGTAAGTCTATATCTTTTGCTTTCAGTACTGACCCTTACCAGACACACACCAAAGCCATTTTCAAATTCTTCAAGAACAAAAACTACAATAATAATGATGATGACGACAACAACAACACACCGAAGCAACTTTCAAACGGTCACAGAACCCATACCGGCGAGCTGCTCAAATTGAACAAGAGCACGAGTGTCGTCGAGTCTGAAGACATCGCACACAGGTCCTCCACCGCTTCTCTTCTTGTTGCTAAAAAAGTAGAAAATAGCTCCGTCTTGCGTCGTGGGGTTCAGGTTTTGGATCAGAACTGAGTTCGAAATGGGGGCAGCTTTTACAATCACCTCATCACCACACACTGATTTCTCGGTACAAACCTGCTGCAGGTGTTGCAAGTCTGAAATAGATAATCAGGAGCGGTATAAACAGTGGAACAGCCGTAAAAACTAATCACACGACATAAGATGATTAATTAAAATTATATATATATATGGAACGCTGTGCACATAAGCTAACAATCACACACGCACGCACGCAACAGTGTAAAACTCACCGACGTTTTCGTTTGCTATGACAAACAACGCCTTATCTCTGTTCCTATTCATCTGCAAAGACCGCACATCAGTAGCTCCAACTCGCTTCAAAAAAGACTTCAGAAAATTTTCAGATATTCTTTTTACAATGCCAGAGATAAGCAGCCTGGTGCCACCAAAAGATGGCGCTTTTTGTTTGCTTTGGTCTTTTGCGTTGTTGTCTTCTTCTCGAGCATCTGCAACATACGCCAGGGTCAGAAAGGCATTGTTCCTCAAATGAAAATGTAATACTGGGGTTGTGTGGGCTCAAACTTCAACCTCACACACCCACTCACTCACTCAATCACCCACATACCCATACCCTTCCCCCATCCACTCACTTATATTCCGGTCTTCGTTTCTCAACAAAACACAAGCATATACACTACAGCAGTGATTGGAACCCGCACATTCCGATTAAAAACTACAAGACTTCATGACGGCTCCTGTCCACCTCACCACTGGATCCAAACAAAAGTTCACGAAGTTGAGGTCAATGGAGGGACTCTACTTCCAAAGTCAAGTACAGACCGATTCTGTTAACATCGATTACTCAGCTACTAACCTTCACCCCATGGAACAGTGATCGTCTCGGCATCGTTGTCCTCAGCACTACCATCAACTTGCTTAATGTTGTCGAACCTGTCATCAGTAGAGGTGTCATCACGAAAACATGTGACTGATTCGTCATTGTCTCTGCCCTCGTCCTCAGCTGATTTATCGTCGTTATCACAGATCTTTTGTTGTCCAGAAAGTCTCTTTTCCTGCACAGACGACACGATCACAGCGTGTAGTTTGTCTTTCGTTTATCTCGAATGCATCAAAGGATCCTTCATATAAAGTAAAATCGGCACAGAGAACATTCCGTATATTATATTTATTTGGAGTATATATTCTTTCTAACTTCAGTTTTCTACACACACTATGTTTTGATGACACTAAATTAAAAAGATACCAAAAACCTAAATATTCGAGCCAAAAAAGCGCCTTTTGTATATTTGCCATAACAATAGTCAATGTGAAGTTAACACTACACTTGCAGAAATCGGTAACTTTTTCTTTAAGAAATTAGGATATATATAGAAAAGGTAATTTTTAGTCTTAACTGGGCATCTGGGAGTAAATATTTATAAGTTTAGATTTTTATAATTTATAAAAACGCGTTTTACAAATTACCTCTGAAACATTTCCTGTTTCAAGATCTTGACTGATACTCTGTGACACGATACAGAGGTCCGATCCAGGTTTTATGTCAGCGCTCAGTACAGTCGTGCTCCCCTCGTATTCTTTAGGAACGCGAATATTCTTCAGCTGAAACATCAAATCAATCAATCAATCAATCACTAGATGACCATGTGTATGAATTTGTCTTGAATTCTATAATATGCTGGGCAAGCAGAGCTAAAATGCAGTTCTGACTTCTGTATCACGATAGAATGGACAGTTTCGACCCACAGCAACACAGTTAATTACCTGTCAGGTGGTGTTTAGTTTTACGAGTAAGACGCCCAATGTAAACCTAGTCAGGGAGCTTCGAACGCCAGCATCTGGCAATTATACAGATGTTCACTGACTGAGAAAGAAGATTTCAAAGATTGACAGACTTCACATCGTTCTTTGGACATTATTTCTGGTCGCCAGTTTTGTAGACTACAATCCTAAAGCCTCTTTTTAAAGCCGAAACAAAGTCCCGTATCCAACCCCTTGGCTCTACCAAACATGTCCATAACTTGAACTAAATAACAGAAAGCACGCACAAGAGGTCCACATCATTTTGTTTTGTTTATGAATATATAACAGGTATCTCGCCGTATGTTTGGAGTTTGTACTTGGGAATCTTGGAAATTGTTTTAAGGCAAAGATGAATGGTTTCGGTTAATTGGTTAACTGCCAAACCTAAATTATTAGGCACATTTCTTTAGACATTTAATTGATTCTAAAGACCATGGACAGTCCCGTAGACTAACGCTAAGATACACATTTCAGTAATATCAATGTAAAGCAGGACACAATTGACAATCTTATCATTCTCGTCTTTTCATTTCATCTTTTATTTAGTATACAGCTGTAAATTTTACAGATGTTTAACAATGTTATTTATCTGTAATTGTCAGGGATTTCAGGATCGACTTTTAATGGATTGGGTTAATTAAACCTTGAACCCATGAACTTGCAGAGAATAATTTATTATTTGGTCAAAGGAAATGTGACAACTTGAAGGAAAATTCCGTTTGTTCTGGATGCACCTGAAGGCCGAGAAAGCTTGACTGTATATTGTATTCTCTATATTTATGTGGTCTCTTCCTATCTAAAGTTCGCTTAAACTCTCCTCATCCGATCTCTACACCCACCTCGCTAGATGCCTTTTCTAGGTCCTGATGTTGGGCACAGATGATGGCTGCTGGAGATGCAGTTTTATTCTCTTCCTGCAGGACAACTGCCAAAGGTAAAAGAGTTACTGTGTTATCCACATTTTATTTTCATCTTTTAATGTCCTTTTTATTTTGGGGGAAATGCTTTTTAACTTACAGAATAGCTGAACAAATAATTCTTTCAAACCATATACAGCAAGGCTATTCTGGCGTTGTTCACAGGAAAGTATACAAACAATTAATTTGTTTTTTTAGTTCTGTTGAGGAGCAAACTGGTTCAGTGATATCTGTAATACCTTGTATGTTTTAGACTTTTTTTTACAAGATACTAAAAGACTTCCTGTGAAAATTATAATTTGTATTTTCTGACGCGGCGAGAACATTAGAATGTCTCCCGAAAAACCCAAAATTTTAATCTCTAAGTATTGTAAACGCTGCTGCAAAATTTTGCATGAATACTCTTCGAAGAAAAAAAAATCAAGAAAGAAAACTTCAAGTTCAAACTGTAAGCTGAAGGAAATCGATGAGAATAGAAAGGCTAAAGGCTTACTATGTAGATAT
The DNA here is from genome assembly GCA_004794325.1 of Pomacea maculata. Lineage (NCBI taxonomy): Eukaryota > Metazoa > Mollusca > Gastropoda > Architaenioglossa > Ampullariidae > Pomacea > Pomacea maculata. The sequence continues at coordinate 18,331 of SRHC01003060.1, forward strand.
CGAGAAACTACGTTGCTGACAGCAGTAACTCTAACATCCTCACCAAAGTCCGTCTCAACCTTCCAGCGTGGACTCAGCGTCTGCTCGAGGGCTTCAGTCACGTGCTTCCTCTCGCAGTCAGATGATGCCTCCAGAAAAACCACCACGGTAGTCGGACTGTCTTCGTCCTCCTCCAAGACGTGTCTGACGACGCTAAGCGTTGTTTTCAGATTGTCAGCCGCCGAGTGCTGGGTACTGAACCTGGCGGGTACAGCAACGCTTGTCCCACGTGAGCACGGCAACCGTAAAGCTTCAGCCAGTCCTTTTGCCACTCCCCCAACCAGGTCTTTGGCTACCTTCTGAGCAGGTCCATTACTCACTTCTGTAAGTAGTTCTGCATCCACTTCCCCATCCAGTATTTGAGCCAGTTCTCCATCGAGTTTTCCATCAATATCTTTAACCGTTTCTCCATCTCGTCCAGCTGTTGCTTCTCCATCCATTCCTTTAGAAATTTCTACATCCAGTTCTCCATTTATTCCTTTACTCAATTCTCCTTCTTTAGGCTGCTCTGGATCCAGGTCTCTATCTATTCCTTTCGCAAGTCCAGCATCCAATTCCCCATCCTTTCCTCCATCCAGTTCTTTATCTAGCCATTTAAAGGGTTCTCCATCAAGCCCTTCAATCGGTTTCTCAGTTTCTTTTAGATTACTCTCTCCATTTATTTCTTCAGTCTCTTCTGGACCTAGTTCTATATCTACTCCTTCAACCAATCCTATTACTGGTTTGTCAGCTTGTTCTTCAGCGAGTGCTACACCCAGTCCCTCAGTTAGCTTTTCAGCCCGTTCTCCGTCCAGTCCTTTAGCCATTTCTTCCACCGACACTGAGCAACAGTCTGGATGGTCAGGAACATAGACTAGGACCACTGTCTTTCCTGCTCCTGGCCTTTGACTCATAAGCATCAAGGTCCGTGGCTTGGGCGAGCAGCCAATCAACTCTGCGTACAGTTCGGGTTTGGTTGTCAGAAGACCTGAAGAGTAAGCCGCGGGTCAGTAGATGAGAACAAAAATGCATTAATATTAACACTAACGAAACACTACTAAGAGTATGGCTATTTATGTAATACAATATGTCGCTAACATGAAATCGTCATCATAACCACTTAAAACCCTTTCTTTGTAAAGAAATTCTGTTTTTATTCTAACAATTTCCGTTTAGATATTCTACGTGAATATTGCATGTAATACTCGACTGTTATATTACGTAAGATCCTATTAAAATAACACTGACCTCTGTCCAGGATCATCTTCTGCGCAGGAGTCCAGTCTTTGTGACCTTCGTGTAAAGGAAGCAGGAGAACATTGCAGTCTGTAGCGGCCATGTTGCCTTCACACAGAAAGACACAAAGTCCTTTTGGTGACTCGGCTCTCGCCAGCAACTGGTGACCAGGCAACAAGACCGAGACATGGCAACGGTCCTTCTCTTCCAGCTGTCGTAACTCTTGTTGACCTTTGACACTGCTTAGATATAAAGCACGCGATACTTCGAGCTTCTCTCGCTGGTTTCGAAGGTTGGACGTCAGCTGATCTGCCAACTGTTTTGTGGCTTTGAAGTCCAACCATTTGGAGGAGATTAGTAGTGTGCCCTTCTGCCCCAGCTCTTTCTGCATCTTGAAACTGACCGCACCTTTGTGCTGGCCGCCATTGAATCTCTCTTGTACTTGATCCAGGTGGCGCTGCAGGTAGTTTATCTGGTATGGCGACAGGGGAAGACTACCACGTTTCATTGCGATGCTTTCAATGAGGGGCTTTAAGTCAGCCTTTACCCTCTTGTGAAACGCTGCTGTGAAAGTAGAACGGTCTTCTTCAAAGTCAGCCTCGAACTGACCACAGAATTTTTCTCTTAGTGACTTCATGATCTGTGAAACGTCTTCGTCAGTTTTCTCCGTGACTGGCACGTCCACCCGGTATATTATTTTGCGGATGATAGAAGAAACTTTCTCGGGATCTCCGTGGGTTACCACGATGTTCCCACTGGACAGGCCGCCCCTGTCTACAGAAACATGACTGTCCATCAGTTCTCCGATAAAGTCCAGCATGACCTTTTCCCTCTGTAAGAGCCTCGCCTCAGGTTTCGTCACACTAACAGTGTTTGGTGGGACCGTGGAGGCCATGCTGCTCCTGTGCCTCACCACTAGAAGAATTCGCTTTACCGACAAGAATTTTCACGTGGTTCGCCAACACGATCTTTCAACCCACACACCTTACCGACAAAAACATGGTTTCCTTACAATCTTACATGTCTTCCTCGCACAGGATAAGAATGGCAAGACAGCGGAACACTGTCTACCTGGATTAATCCTTATTCCACATTGTTCTTCTTCATGGGTTAGCATCTATGTCTGTAGCCGATGTTATAAATTATTCAACAGGTGATGCTGGCGTCGGTGAGCCAGCAGGTGTGAATGGTTGACTAGGTGTGAGTCGAATCTCTGTCAAGAAAACAAAATGAGCATTCACTAGAGGTCGCCATTTTCCTTGCCTTCTCGTGTTTAAAATAGAAAGTACTTTGGACAATATACTGAGCGTGAGGGGATTTCATTTCTTTTTATTACATACAGCGCAGGAGTAAGCGAGTTGAAGTGGCGTGTGGACTTCAAGCTATTGAAGTAATATATTACAATTATATCCACTTTTAATGTCACCGTCGTCGTCGTCGTCAATCATCAACATCATCAGCAGCAGCAAGTCACGGTGTTCCTGACTATATATGAGAACGTGCTATAAATAGAAACCATATTGACATCTGTAATAGATGTCCGCGATGTGTGCAGAATTCAAAGCAGTCGAACTCCATAATAACATTCGTTTCGATTTTACTGCCATTGCTGCCCCACTGATCGAGTGTTTTCGGCTTATGGATGTCTTGCATGATGCTTACATCATGCAGTGTCGATCTATCCAAACTATTTAGAAGAAAGAAAGCGAAGGAACAAGACAGAAGAATCAAACAAACGAAAGAGAGAGACAGATCGAACAAGTAAACGAATGAACGAACGCATGAATAATAATAAAAAGAAATAAAGAAGGGAGAACACAGAAATCGAAACCGAAAGCGGTTCCCTTTCGCTGTTGACAACAGCAGTAAACAAGCAGCAGAGCCATGAAAGGGACAGGAGCTGGTTAACCACCTCAAGAGGTTCTACGTGCGCGTGTACTCAGTGAAATAAGTTCCTCTTTGTCTATCGCCGGCTGTAAAGTCCGGAGCTATGACACATGGTAACTGCACAAAACAACAAACATATAGACTGCATGCCACAACAGTACCATAGCTATTGTCTAGAATTTCAGTCTGTTACATCGATGAGACTATAATCGAAACACCAACCGTTCAGCAATCCTGACATCATGCAATGGAAAAACCTCTTTCCCAGCTTCTCTCCTTCACCTTTGCTCCGTTGCACTTTGCCGGGAATGTGTGAGGGAGTGGTGAGGATAGGCTCCTAATGTATAAAGTTGATGACTAGAGGAGCTCTAATGAAGGTCTGTCTACTGGATGTGACGACTGTAGACTCGTTGTGTCATGCGGTCTCGTGATGGGGGAAAACCGAGTTTTGATATGACGAAATCCCGCTGGCTTTATTTTAAAATGGACATGCTTGCAAACAAAATACTTAAATACCTGCTTTTATAACTGGTAATATGACTACCTAACATCCTAATTGTATCTACCCGTTTACCAACCTGACAAAATCAGCCAAGACAGACAGACAGACATTATGCGCAGACATAATTACTCTCACTTTCCGACTGAACAAAAAGTCTCGAAAGCTGAAAAATACAAAAACATCCAAAGACGGTTTTAACTGTGATTTTCAAAGGCTCTTATTAAAGTTGACAGATCAAATCACATATAATAAATAATATTTAGTGATGATAAAATTCCAGCTTACCTGTCTCAACTGCCGCACACGAGCAGGTGAGATAATAGTGCGGCTGACGTGCGCAGGCCCGACAGACTGACATGCCAGCGAACTACATTGAGAGCTGCACTTTAACAGAACACCAACCACACTGAGCTGATAGTTATGCAATCGCAAGCAAGCTCATAACGAAACCGAAAGTTAAAAGCCGTTAAAGATTATGATTAGTCAGGGGAGATAACTTGCCGGTGTCTACTGTACGTGTTGCCCTTGTTTGAGTAACAACAAACCTGCAACTACAGAGCACTTTAAAAGATCTCATTCAGATAGCTCGGGGACTCTTTTGTTGGAAGGCAGTGAAAGTACTCCACTTTCCGGAGCGCTGCCTCGTGCAGTGAGGTATTTATGCCAATCACACGGCGATGAAAGGGTTAATGAATGCAGGCACATGGAACTGTAAAGGTCCTGTAGTTTAAAGGATTTTATAATAACAATAAGAATGCTATCGCTTCAGCAAGAAAATCAACTATATCTCAAAGGACAAGCTCTGGTCCCCCCAAGTCTATACCTGACCCCAGGGGGGCATGAGACAGAACAGGCCATTGGCCGGGTGGGAAGCAGCCGCCACAATCTCTCACAGACTGCACTGGGGGTAGATTGTGCCACTGGGGGTAGATTGTGCCACAAATACACGGGCTAACTGCACGCACCACCCGGTTGAGAAGGACTTTGTTTGTGGGTGGTATTGTTATACCAGACGGTGACAGAGAATGTCATTACACTCGATCACCTGCGATAAAACCGGACCAGAATGTTCCATCTTATACCAGATTTCTTCAGCTTGCGGAGAAAGTAAAAATGCTTCTGGGCCTTCTTGATAGTGGAAACCACATTGACTTCCCAGTTCAGATCATTGGAGATGTCTACGTGCAGTCTACGAAGTCTTAGTAAGATTTCAATAGAAGACCTCATCTTTCTGAGAGACCGTAAATAAGAAAGAAACATAGCAGGCAGTGGAGGTACCAGTCAACCAGCAAGTCGGCCCCTCACCTCTCTTGCACTTCGACGTGTGTGGCCGACTGTCCGGAGCCAAAGGCGATCGTAGAGGGATATCAGACCAAATAGACACAATGGGATAGTATCCAGTAGCTCTCAGTCGCAACCGCAATAAATCCTTACGACTGCACATTAAGTCCTATCAAACAGCTACCCACCTCCAAAAAAAAAAAAATGTGGGTAAGTGAGTTGCTCCCTTCAGACTATTGCAACTACCTCGACCACAATGACAGGTAGGTCTGCAGGCTGACTGTCGTCTGGCCAAAGAACAGTTTTATTTATTCTGGTGCTATTTAGAACATTTAACATATACATTTATGACTTTTCATTTTATTATGCGAATGTCTGTTCACAACATAAAATTATGTCTGATTTGAAAAAATCTTCCATTAAAAAAAAACATTCCAAGAGCACTGTAGTTTTCTCCTGAATCTTGGCTAATACTTGACGGAAATGCATAAATCTGGCATGCAGTTATATATAATTGTATGCTATACCCAGGTCAAATTTTAATTACAAACTAACATAGACATTTGCTGCGTTCTCACTGCATTCAGGATAAGAATAGCAAAAATAATAAACAGAAAACGTCTACCAGTCTACACCGTTTATCGGCGTAGTGACTTTCTCATGTTTCATGATATCCCTGGTAGTTTGGAGAGTTTCTAAAAACGACAATTTATGATGCACAAAACAGTAATGGAGGCTTATTACATATAAAAATGGTTAGTGTGATTTTTTTTATATTTTTATAGAGTTATACCTGGACACTCAACCACAAACCCTTCTGGAATGCTAGTCGAGCGCCGAGCATTTATTTCCATAACAAATAGTTGCTTATTTGGGACATGAACTCACCCCTTCAAGTAAATTCATTCGAAAGTGAATACATGTTTCTAGACTATTAAAAAGTTCTTGTGTAGAAGGTTATCCTGCTGGCAACAGAAGCAACACGCATGCATAACAAAACATACACAAACATATTCATCGTATAATTACATTCACACAAGAAATCCAAAAATGGAGAACATTTTTATATTCATTCATTTATTAAATAGAAAAGAGTTTTTAACAGGTCCCTTTTCAATAAAACGCATTTAATGGACAAATCTGATTTTTTTTTCAAAAGTCCTTTCGTTTTAATAGACATCGAGTATTTTAAAAATATGTTTGTTATTCTATCTTTAAAAAGAATGCTGGCATTATGTTTATTTTCAAAGTGTAGCATTCGCAAAAGTATAAAAATCCTTTAATAGGAATTTGTTAGGATATGTTTTGTTATAAAAGAGTGAAACATAAACAAGACCAATCTCTAACGAGTACAAGACAATGTCTAGTAACTGATGGCGGGTTACAGTTAAATACAAAAGTAATTGTACTTAGCGTGTCAAGGGTAGTTATAACAAGGGAAAGGTAATCACGTGATGTTAAGGTTGTAAGGGAAATAAAGTGTTAGTCCTCACTCTCAGGGATAGCTGTAGCGAGAGTAGTGCCCATGATACCTTTCCCAGCCTATCGAATCAGCTACACATTCCGAGATATCACACGGGTAATGCACAGGGTAGTGAACACGCCATCGCTACAACTACTAGGCAACTTTCCTCTCATATCTGACACAGCTATCAAAATAATAAAAACTATAAAATCAGT
>SRHC01003061.1:5000-21584 GCA_004794325.1 Pomacea maculata
ATACTAACACAGACGCTTATTGCAGAGGCTCGTAGATTAAAATTTTAATTTTCATTAACTCTTACACAGAGAAGTATTACAGAGGAATTATATTTACAATACATATATATTGAAAAAGAACATTCTGGTTGTCTAACGGCTGGTTGTAAACACTTTGTGAAACAATTTGTAATCATTTTACATAGCACATTGACACAAATAAAGATTTTATGTCACCGTTAAACTAACATTCTGCTAGTTTAATGGGAAAGAAATTAAAATTATAGAAGTTCTCCACTTCTAAACACCCTCACTCACATGAGGAGTGATTTAAGGTGAACTGAATCTCACTTGTTATAACCGGGTACCGTGCGCGCTGTTTACGAGACAAAGCTACGATACGTAGGAGAACGGATTTTCGCTGTCAATCTGACAAGAGAAATAAACTACGATGGTTTATTTAACAGATTAGGAGCTTTTTATTAATAATAGAAAAATATGCGATATGTTACACTGTATCCATAACTATGAATCCTTCGGAGCCTTTTGGATGGCTGACCCTGAAGCAGAGTTGTTCAGGTCAAAAAGGATAAATTTCAAAATGTGTAAGGTGTCCTCCCGAGGACTGTCTCGTGTCGTGTCGTCGTGTGGTGTTACACCCCTCTCCCATTCAATTTGTTAGGGTGTTAGCGTGGGAGTTACTACCAGACAGACATATGATTCCTTATTATTCAGTTCTTTCCTTGTGTGAGCATACAGGAGCACTCAGGCCTGACGATAGCATTACACTGGGGTCTGGTGTACCCCAGCCCGCGGTTGTGAACAGTGCTGGTGTGACTTAGTTTAACGAGGCAGGGAGAATGCTGGGCCTGACTCGCCAGAGGGGAAAGGGGTCACCAGCTGGCTCGCTCCACCCGACTTTCGCCTTCACACCCAGTCACTCGCCTGTTCGCACGTCCGCACGCGTGCTGACTAACAGTCACACTCTCCCGTGTGCGCAAACACACAACTGACAAGACAGTGTACAACGTAAAATATTATAATTAAAACAAAAAAGCAAATTAGGTTGAGATCAAAACAATTACAGAATAATGAATTTAGGAGATAATTTGGTCTTATGTCAGTATCTGCACATATGTCCGGACACGCGGTCCAACCCTGATCCACAATTCAGTCTTAGAATATAGTAGGTCCTCCTCGAACACGAACTGCCCCTGTTCGTTGGCACTGATAGTACCACTCAGCTACCTCGCCCTTTGTTTCCTGAAGATGGGTGCAGCTGGCTGCATGCATCTTGTCTTCTAGATGATTTCTTGCCACTGTCCCACAATAGTTGCCCCAGGCAATAGGATGTAGTGACGATTCTCGTAGTAGAGATGACTTGTCTGCTGTTCTGAAGACAACCACAACTGCACCGGTAGCACGGTGGGGTCTGCCAGCCGCTGTCTCGCACGTCTTGCTGCCGGACACAGTTAACTCCCTCGCTTGTCGTTTGGGAGGATCAGCCTCTCTCCACAACCAGATCGCAAGTGCCAGCAGGTAGTGATGCGTTCTGAACTGAACGGACTTCCCTATTTCAGACCTGCTGCCTGCGACTGAATAACACTCAGAGAACGACGTCTCTGCTGGAACACGAGGGAAAAAGCCTCGACTAAACATCTACCCTAAACTATATACTAAGAGGACACGTGACTACTCGTCACCAAATCTACCGGGCTCTGACGCTATCGTTCTAATACTAAGGGTATACTGCCTACTGCGCTAATCCCGTAACTACTCCATCATACACACCCTACCCAGGGCCTCAATCCCTCTATAAGTCACGACGACCTGTCAAGTCGTAAAAACGGACAGAAAGGCTTCCCTTCACTGTCCGCTTTCACTGAGCCCCGCCCACCTATAATTACCTACTCCGATTCGGGCCTGTTGACCTGGTTTGAACCCGGCGGGTTCATGACAACGTGTTAGCGATTTAAATGTTCAGAACAAATGATTTATAAGTTTAAAATATTAAGTCAATTTCTTAACCGTTGTTACATGGATAAGTTTATTTGCTAAAGACAGGGGTATTAAGAAGTTTACCGACTGGCGTTGTTCGAGATGAGATTCAACGGGCTGAACCCTAGGTGGTAAACGCTAACTTGGGACGATCCTCCTTCCTCACAGGACTTTGCCAGTACCCTTTTGTAAGGTCAATGTGTGAAAAGTATGTTGATTGGCCAGTCGTGCGAAAATAAACCCCCACAGGTTTCTGGTAGGACTCGTCGAGAACAGAAATAATCATCTAACACAAGCCTAACAGCAGTCTGCCGAATCATCTTATAGCCGGACAGCAAGGTGGGTAAGTTTTGTTTGTTGGTCAAGTACAAGCAACCCAATGCGTGTGTGTGTCAGGGACTTATCGCGGACATGCGCACTCGCACAAATCAACAACACGAGATCACTTCATTTTAGGACCTCCCTTTTCCGGACGATTACTTAATATGCAATAAGAAAACGTCAAAGTGACATTTGCAATTACGATAAATTCTACAGCAAAGCAGTCCTGGCAATAATCAATAATACACAAGCAGGAAAAATGAAAACATCACGGCCGCACACACCACAATTAAAGCGAATACTAAGACCCCACACAGGCAAGTCTTCATCAGTTACTAACACTGCATAATCAACTCTACAATGGCTACTAAAGCCCCACAAGTAAAGTGCCTCAATTACTAATCATAATATTAAATGAGTCCCACAGAACACAGTGGCTACTACAACCAGTTTTGTACACTTTCGAGTACAAAATAACATCAACTACATGTGCTCGTTGGTGCCGGACAACACCAGTCACCACATAATCAAAAATTTTACATCACACCCCGTAGACAAAGGTGGAGAATACCACGAGGACTCTCTCACTTACGTGTGTAATTTAAAAGGAGGTCGTCCTTTCTGTACGCCACCACCCGTGAAATTCGTCGGCGTCCGAGATAGCTCACGTGTTTGCCCTGTGTCAAAGGATCCCCCCACCCCACCCCCGGACATAACGGTTCGGTGCACAAAGTAGACGGTACTGTCTTGAGCTCGCGACTCGGGGTAACAAATCCACAACAATAACAGCCGCTCAATGGCAGCTTACGGTTCTGGCTTAAATACCCATCCAAGTCACTCTAGACCAGGTGTGAGCACTGCCCGACCCCCATGTTGAGTTCGAAAAATTCGTGGCCCACGCTTTCAATGAAATACAAGGTCAACAACAGATGCCAACCTTCCCCCATCGCCCCCTCTACACACTTGTCCGCTACAGTGTGTTTTTGTTGTTGTTGTTATTGTTGTTGTTGTTGTTGTTTTTGCACTGCAACTGCAAAAAAGAGCTCTTTGAATTATGTGAATATTGAATCACTCTCAATAGGCAATCGAAAACAACCAAAACGTAATGTAAATATGTGTAGAAGAAATAGGATCGCTCTCGGTGACTCAGCTCGACTGCATGAAGGCCTCGTGAGCTCAATACCGTTACCTGCAGACTATGAGAGGGAGAAAAGAATGAACTCGGTGACGAAAATTTTTCACAGCCTCAAAGTCACCGAGAAAATACAAGAGCAGCTTATTTACAAAACAAAGACAAATAAGTTTACTGACTGCCTCAGCACTAGTTAAAATTCAAACCTGAGTATATCTCTCTACAAGCATACATCACTCCATTCTGTCCGCGAGACAAAAGTACGATGAAAGGGGGGAGTTGTGGCAGCAAAAGGATGAGTGAGAAGGGATGATATAGTTTGTAAAAACACTTAACCGTTGATTCCGTTAAAGCTTACAAATGTGTCTTAAACATTGTACTTGTCCCGGAGACACTTGTGTAGCATGTGTTACATGCCAGCACCCGTCCATGCGCCTCCCAACACGTGGATGCGTCGAACTTTCAAACTACCCAGGAGACTCTCATATCGTAAGAGATAAAAGTACCCTCTGACCTTGTTAGGTTGTTGAAGTGTAAGGTGGGGCCAGCTTTACATGATGGAGGGTTCTTATTGCTTCTTATCTTCCCCAACACTCTAAAGCCGTGGTTCTGAGAGTGTGGTCCGCTGACGACCAATTGTGAGCCGCACGCATGTCACGTGGTCTGTGACTGACAGTCATTACATGTCAGTAAAGTGATGTTTAAATCGCCTAAGACCTAATTAGTATAGTATTAATTTCACTGCAGTTTTAACTTCATCCATGCCCGGCTGCGGTTATCTTTTTCCGATTGCAGTTCAACCATATGTACACAGACACCATATGTATTTCCGACTAGTGCTGTTGTATTACAAGCGATACATCCTTGCTACTGCAACAGAAGTGCGGAGTTTTACACAGTATTAAGTAGTTACAACAATCAGTGTGTGGCGTGGTGAGAAGTGAGCAGTCGTGCTGGTACAGGACTATCGTATTGAATCACAACATCTGAAAGACATTTCTTAAAATGTCGCTCAGTGATGGGGAGCGATGGCCACCTCCCACAAAAGCGAACTCGACAATTGTATGTCAGGGACTAGAGGACGAAACAAAGACTGAAGAAGTGTAGAACATCCAAAAAGACTGTACTTTGAACATGACAAACTGTCGTGTCCTGACAATCTCATCCTCGCCTCGGTCCATCCGCAGTTCGCAGGCGTCATTTGACGTCAGGAGGAACGGAAATGCGGGCGGACAAGGGGCCCAGCAGTCGCCTCGTTGTCAGGCTCACCCGAACTCAGTATAGGAAGTGGTCATGTAGTGGCCCATTCTCATTCGTTCGCTTGCACTCGCTCACTCACTTGCTACCCTAATTTCATAGAGCTTTTGTCAGGATCAATGGTCCAATAAAGGCACTTCTACTCAAGGTATCGACACAGTGTATGCAAGCGAGAACATAAATACCGAAGGTTAGCCGTGTTCGTGTGCACGCCGACTGGCGGCCCTTTTACACTTTCGAGAGACAGAAGGAGGCAGCCATTACAACTTCCGCTGACGAAAACAGCAATGGAGCGTTGACTAACCTAGAAGCTCCTATCATCGTCGCTCATCCCCTTCGCAGCCTTTTTCTTCCTCTCGAATGGTACTGGTGTGTTGTTATCATCTTCCTCACCAACGTCATCAGCAATCAGATCGCGCTATCACTGGAGTATCATGGGCACAGAATAGTATCTACTCTATCTTAATGACCTGACAAACCGACTGACAAACGCTCTCTCTACCTCGCTCGTCGATCCGCCAGCTACACAAGATCCTCGTCATCCTCCTTCTTCCTCCTCCCATGGGTTTCTTGTCTCTTCCACCCCTTCCCGGCAACTTCCCCCGGTCCTTGACATTCTTGTTAATGTAGCCACATGTGACTTTGGGTGTAAGCTTGGAGGGGATGGGGTGGGAGGAAAGGAAGGTAAGAGAGCGAGAGAGAGAGCTGTCTAACCCTAGTGCCGACATGCTAATAGGATTTGGGACAAGGTGAAAGTTGAGAGGGTCTCCAAATAATGCCTGGGAGGGTCAGGGGGAAACTAACCGTAGATTAACTTGACATTACTTCTAACGCTAGACTCGCACGGAGAGCATTCACCACACACACACATCGTGCGTAGGACTTCTCCTCAATAAAGCTGTCACTACTGTCGATTTTCTATTGGCTGTCTATTGGACTTAGCCACGCCTCTGACTCTATAAAAGTGAGTCGCGGTTGACAACAGTCAAAAGGTCCGGTGGCGCGACGGTTAGCGCCTGTCACCAATACAGTGAAGGCTCGTCTCGGGCACGCTGTTCTTTCTCTGCACGTGGCATCTGTTTACAGGGCTGGCTGCCTTGCCGTGATATAGGCTTAGTCGGTGGCAAGGAGTAAAACACCACCCCCACCCCCCTATAGTGCGAATTCGCCGCAAGGTGGAAGCACTTTCCTACTAAACAACAACAACAACAGTCAAAATTAGGATTGTAATCATTACGATTACATAAGTCTGTGGAGGTTTGCCCTGCAGTGTCACTCACTTGTCACAGCAGCAGGCAAGGTTCACATTTCGTCTCAGGACTCTCTGTATTTGGTAGCTTCTTTTCACGACTGTGTTTTTTAAGGTTTCCTCCCTCTCCCTCCATAGTGCGAAATCGCAGCAAGGTTGAAGCACTTTTCTACTAAGTAAACCAACCAGCGGAAGGTGTACAAACGAAGTATTAGGCGTAAAACCTGTGTCTTGACTGCAGGCTGACATTCAATATTGTTGTAGCAGTCTCAACATATTAGCATAATTCGATTTCATCTGTTGCCACGGAAATAGCAATCAGAACAAAAGGACAGTGGACTGAAATTCATGAGGTAAGTACTGTCTTAATTTGCCCAGTTTAAGTTTTGTCTTCTTTCATTAATGCCTTGTTTTGTGGAAGTGTTTTAAATCCTTCGTTAGATTAGGGTTCGATGTCAAACTTTTACTTATTTTGTTATACTCGTATATAAAGATCTCTCATTTTTTCTCTTTCTCGTTTCTTCTACCTTTCTGTACATTCTAAGCAATAATAACTGAATCACATCTTAAACTTCAACAGCACCAGTTGGGGGTCTTAGGATTTTTTTTTTTTGCTCCACTAGTTCCTACACCAGTGCCCTTTCTACGGAGGAATGGGATCTCAGTTTATCTCCTGGTCCAGTAAGCGGTCGGTTCCCTCTCCTTCACTCCTTGTGTCTAGGATATCTACGTTTTGCGGATTTAGTTAGCACCGGCAGTCGTAGTAATTATATATTTTAGCGGATTGTATTATTACACAAGTGTTTATTTTGTATGAGAAAGAGCACAGTAAGGGACAGCCTGACTTTTAGCGCCTCTGACAATGCGACCTATAGATTACGAGGTCTCACACCTTCTAACTGTCCCTATCTTTTTTCAAGTGTCAGAAGTTGCTGACACAGAGATACCCACCACTCGCATACATGTATGCCAGCGATCATATAAACAAAGGTTGTTTTCAGCAGAGGTCGGTAATTTGACCTTCAAGAAAATCATTCATCGGGAAAAGTGGGATTCTATGGGCTCTTTTCTCAACCTGTCGCGACAAGGGGAACGGGGGCGTGAACAGGGTCATTTTTTTTGGTTGTTTCTCATATCTTATATCGGTATTAGGGAAGTTAGTTGCTAAGGGGGAGGGGGGAGGGAGCACGGAGGTACCGTTTTTCCTCTAAAGGTGGGGATGAGGTCACAAGTAACAACTTAAAGAACGTCCTAAAAATTTAACTTCGCTCTCTTTGCGCCCGGTCAACAGATCGGCTTTCTGACGGGAAACCCCGATCCAGCGTACCCCAGTGTTCATATGAACCTCTCTCTACACCGGAGCAGCTGATGGTATCTAAGGAAGGCGACACGAGACCAGCAGGACGTACAAGCGCCGTAGCCACCCTACAGCCGGGCAAGAACACAGGAAACCACCCTGGGGCACTCGATGCTCGGACGACCACATTGAGATCGTTCACAACGATCTGAAAGACAGTAAGATTTTTTTCTTTTTTTAAATTTTTGCAGGGGTATGAGCGGAGAAGTGAGAGGCGATGGAAGGTGTGCCAGCATCTTTTCGGAATGAAGCAGTGTTTTTAAGGAATTTAACTGTGTGAACTGTCGTGGAACTGGTTCCTGTCAACTGTATGTTGGGGAACAAATTCATTCGCGCATAAAATGCGGGCGAGTTGTTATAGTGTGATGTGACCATGGCGAGACTATTGTTGCCCGTTTTTGGCATTTGTTGGATATTAGCTGTTTATTACTGAAGATAGCCGGAACGTCCCTCTGTAAAACAAATGTTTGAGTTTATTGGAAGAGTGCGCATGTCGTGTCTGTGCGGTGTTACAGATGTACTGCGTTGGAAAATTGGTTTTTTTGTTTTCGAATTGTTTTATCTAAAGTGTTCGATTCAAACAAGCCTTTCATAATAACCCATTGATTGCCAAGAGAAACTTTATAATCTGTGTAAAGTCTTATCGATGGAAACTTAACTCAACTTTAAAGACATCGGAGGATTACTTAGCGCGGACTGTCGAGGTCGCTGACGTCACGCTTCCGAAGTCTTTCCCTTCAATGAGAACTTTACAAAATAAAAAAAAAATCAGCGTTATACTAAGGAAAAAATCTTAAACGTATATATACTCAGATTTGGAAGAGAGACACCAAAAAAAAAAACTTCATGTTTACAGTTGGAAAAAAAACTAAAAATAAACACTAAAAGGGAGGAGTGACACCGGGGGACACCGCACCTGCACACAATACGTGGTAGCTCGGGGAAGCAAGTCTATCAACTTTTTCACATAGTTTTACTGTAGCTCGCCCTCTGACCCTGTGCGGACCCCCGCCCCTCTCCTGTTCGTCAGGTACACACCCGGGCCCCGGGGACCCTCAGCAGAAGCCAAAGCCGAGCAGCCGAGCATACCGGGGTCACAGATATTTACCTGACCCTCTACGTGTTGAGTAAAGACTTACCCAGCTGCCTGACTAGCTATTACATGATGAGACAGACTGGTGTAACGGTTACATTAACTGATGAGCTCTGTTAGCGCCCATGTGACTCCAGACTGAATCTTGTCGGACACTGTGTGTTTTTGCTTCGTGCAGGGGAGCGAAACCAGACTCGCTAGTGTTACAGTGTTAGCCCCCTTGGATTACACTTCCTGGCGCTCTTAGCTTTGCACCTTGGTGTACTTGCCAAGGGACAGCAGATACCCCAGTGGTTAGCGCAGAGGGAGTTCTGTACGCCGTGGTTCTCTGAAGAGAGGGAGAGCTGGACTCAACTTGACCATTTGAGTAGCAGAACAGCGTAAAGCAATTTTTCAGCTTTTGAGTAATATTGCAGGACAACAAAATGTCTACTGGAGAGATGGTGTACAATCAATGATGTATTTCTCTGGACTCATTATAGACGTTTCTTATCAGCTAATGTGTCAAAAAATAAGACTGGGCAAATGTGTTTCCATTAAAAAAAAAAGTTGCGCGCTGCCCACCTGTACTTAATGGGAGGGAACTCGATTATAAAAATTATCCCTAAGTCACCCGTAATGATTCACTTCCCTTAGAAACCAGAAGTCGTATCATTTCAAGGCGAAAAAAATGTTAACGGAATCTCTGTTCATATGGGTCAGCAGAGTCCCCTTATTATAAAAAAATTTTTTATAGTGTGTGATTCACTGATCCCTTCTTTTCCTGATTTATTTGTTCAACCAGCGTTATAACATACTAATTTTAATTGTTATGTTTTATCTGCTTGCAGTTAGTCCGTTTGTGGCTTTGTTCAAAAGCCCTCTCATCACCCTTGGCAAGATGCAACTTATTTTCTTCTTGGTTATTGTGCTACGTCTAGTGCCAACAGGTGAGTGTATCTCGTTTTTATCTGTCGATAACAGGCATTTCCCCTAGCATATGTGTCGCGAACTCCTGGGGAAGAGCCCGTGTAGATGGTAGAGGTTGTGATTCCGTCCTTCGGTCTATCACACTCTCGATACCTCTTCCAAATCACGTCGACATTTACCGCGTGCTCTCACACTAAATTGCTTATCAATTAACACTTAATTAGCTCGAGCCCCCAGCACGCATAACCCCAATGAACAACTCAAGGCAATTTAGTGTATAAAAGAAAGTTATTAATCATCGACAGGATTACACAAATTATGGCAAAAATGATACAATTTCAATATAACCATACGGTCGTTATCTAGGGTGTCCCGTTATTCTAATTGTTCTCCCTCTTCCAGTCCAGATATCTAATGAGCCACGATTTAACTAATCTCAATCAAACTACACACTGCACACACCACACGCCACTTATCTTTACACACAAGTCTCTAGTCACGTGAGGGCCCTCCTTGATCGACGTCCTGGAATCTTCTGATGTCTTCCGTCGTTCGTGTCGGCCTCCTTCTTCACTCGCAGAGATTCTGGCACCACCGCGTGCTTACCTGTACCTCGTCCCTTAGGCCGGACTGCTGTCTCAAGCTTAACAGCGCCTAACAGGACCGACACTTATCCACCAGCCTCCCTCTACTGTTTGTGACCAAACAGATGCTGGTGATGAAGCGTCGTACACTCTGCGACAGA
Organism: Pomacea maculata; assembly: GCA_004794325.1. NCBI lineage: Eukaryota > Metazoa > Mollusca > Gastropoda > Architaenioglossa > Ampullariidae > Pomacea > Pomacea maculata. Next base: position 15,041 of record SRHC01003061.1, read on the forward strand.
GCGGGTCTTCCACACCTCTGAGTCGGTTGTGCTGGAGTTGTCACGATTCCTAGACAAACTCGCAGCAGAGAATCTGAACAGCCCTGAACAGATTTCGGCTACAACCTTCCTCCTCGAGTACCAGTGCGAAAAGACCACGAGTCTTGACCGATCACCCTACTAAATCCTCGTCTGCGAGGATCATCCTTTCTCGCAATTGGTCAGACATACTTCAGTCTTACCTTCAACCATTCTGCTACCTAGCTACAACCAATCGTACGTAGCTAACACATGATAGACAGGTGGTCACTTTGGCTTATTCCAGCTCAAACTACCCCCCCTCTTTACCCCCTCTCACTAGCAATGTGATCGGCGATTGCGGCGCCGTCCAGTCTGGCTTCCTATTCACTACCTGTGTCCAGCGCTGTTGTCCTTTTTCGGGTGCGTCGCGGACTTCTATAATTAACGGGCATAGGTTGACAATGCTCTCCCTTCCTCTGAGAGATCCCCTGTACCGACACTACCATCCCGCATTCCAATCTGACTTTGATCTATGTCCGTCGTGATGTAAGCGGTCCGCGGTCACGGGCTTACTGATTCCAGGGGAGATAAACCATGGTGAGACGTCTTGGCCCTTTGTCCACCCGACGGTCCAGTGCCGCCAAAGGCCGGCTACTCGTCTCGACATACCTCACCCCCTACAATTACCCATTCCCCCTTCTGACAGTCTGCTTACCAGCGCGTCCGCCTGTTTCATGGAGGGAACAGAAGTGAGACACCAACACTATAGCCCTATACTAGTTATCACATGACAATATGACTACACTCTTATTTATTAGTAATAATTGTGTATGTACAGCACATGTTTTATGCGGAGTTTGCAAGTATTTCTTAACTGGGTGACAGTCGTGGTCCGTATGGCCTCAGTACCTGTCTGAGCTCACTCCCATCTACACGCCCGCACCATTTCTTCGCTCATCTTCTGACACTAAGCTTACCCTTCTACACTCTGATTATTTTACCACCTTTAGGTCCAGGTTAAGACACATCTTTATAAAACGACAACTGAAACTTCACTGTGACTTTCTCCTGGCCATGAACTTGCATAAAGGTTGTGAATAATTTACTGTGTGTATGAGTATGTTTGTGGGTGCGCCTGTTATACGCGGGTATGGGTGAATGGATGTTGATGATTTAGTCCCTTCATGCTTTATTTAAAGTGCACTGAGCAAATCTTTGGAGCTTGGAAGCTTATTATTATTATTATTATTATTATTATTATTACTATTACTATTACTATTACTATTATTATTAATAGCAAAAATAATAATACCTCCCCTGTGTCTGGTAATATCATTAATATGTGTACGTACGTGCAATTTGCAGGTAGCATGGAAACAGAGAATAATTCCTCTAACACGGCTATCCTAAACTGCATATTTCCGGAAAACTCTACGAGGACAGATTTTGCAGTTTATTTTTATGACGAAAATGGCAAAACAGGTATATCACACATCTCTGTCTCTATAGAAAAGATATATGCATATCACTTTTAAATAGTTAATAGTGTTTAATTCTCAAAAAAGTTTTTACAACTAAGTCAACTTTGGTGTAAATACCCTTCTGGTGAGTTAATCTTCCAGTAAACCCAGCTGTCGGGAACAGGTACCTGACGCAGTATAAAGGGATAATTAATAAAGGTAATGCAGTGAGGGTAAGGCGATAAATACCCACTTTCCTCATAAAATGGTGGTCCTGAAAAAAATAGTCTCAAAGGCAAAAAAAAATAGCTTTACCTTTAAAAATATTCTGTCGACTTTACTGTTATATGCTGGATAAATCTTTAAGTCAGCTTATCGATGGATTTAGAAAACAAATAGGCAAAAAAAAAAGGTCAAGTTGTTGACGTTCCGTAAAATCGTAGATTCCTTTTGTTGTGGCAAATGTAACTTGCATATTTAATGATACTCAACTCAAATATGTTTAAAGATATAAAGCTACTTCTCTGTTTTCAATACATCCTACAGAGCTGCTGGTGGATTGTGCATGGGAGAGGGACGAGCTTCAGTGCATCCAACAAGAAGGTTTCAAGTGCAGGTTACCTGTGCCCAATACTGCAGAAATCGAAGTACCTCAGACATTTGTTACCAGACCAAGCCAGATCGGATACACACTTAATGGAGATGACCCCAGTAAAGTCAACTTTTGTCATTTTGTTGAAAACCAAAGTGAGGGACAAAAAAAAAAGCCAGAATAAAACGCAGGAAATTAACACAAAAGAAAACAATTATGATCACGAAGGTAAACACTAAATACTATGTTTGCGTTTCTTTTGAGTTAAGACAAAGATACAAACATTATTTCAAATGCATTTTTCCTCATAGAACTTTACACGAATGATTTATTAATTAAACATTTATATATAATATAAAGTTACGTATTTTTATGTGTTCTACAAAATAGTTTTGATAGAAGTTTACTAGTTTATGCTTGATGGTCATAGGTAAACGTTTGAATTCAAAAGTAATAGGGCATAAATGTATATATTTACAATGATATAGTTTTGTGTATTGTATGTATGCTACTCTTTTGTATATTCTTTCAATAATTGTTGCTGCTTTTATTTGTCATTTAAACACATGTACTAAGAAACATCTTTTCATCAGCATCAAGTGACTTTCCTGTTTGGGTTATCGGCCTTGTTATTGGAGCAGTTCTCGCCGTTGGAGTGATCGTGATTGGCATTGTGCTGTACAAGAAAATTTGCAGAAGTAAATAAAACTTTATATTATTGTACAGAACATTATTATGCCTATATGTAAATATAATTAACAGTAATACTAATAATACATCATATACGTAGTAGTTAATCGTTTAACAATACACAATATCACTTATTTATTCTTTGAGAAAAGAGTAGGACACTCATCTGTATAATGTTGAAAGGAGACACGTGGTATGTAGTCGTGGCAAACTGGTAAATCTGACGATTTATTACAATTGTGTTTGTCAGTGGTTATCAGCGAATGAAAGACTGATAAGAGTTCGTTTTCCTATCTAGATAGTATTTAATATTGTAAATGTTGATAAGATAATGCTTCCAATGAATACACTAAAGAGGGCACCTAGATCACAGTGGTATTTGCTGGTTTTAAGAAAATGCAGCTGATGAATAGTTTCTGTAAATTGTTTTACACAGTTTAGTAAAGGTAATCATTTCTTCTTTTTCAGATTTCCAGACGCATAAACCGTAAGTTAACTGTGGGAAAAAAACCTTTAGAATTTCGCAATTGTTTTCTCTGGGTTAAACTCTTGTTCACTAAATAATAAAATAGAAAACATCAGAGTAAAAGTGTATCCTTCTTTAAATCTGAAACAGTTAAGCTTTGTGAGTGCAAAATTATTAGAATAATTCTTTACATTGACATTATCAAACATCAATCATCATCAGCAGCAGTATGAATATTTTTAATATTATTATCATCATAATTTTACATTTGTATGTGCTTTCACACGTACCCACATACTGAGACACAAGCATTGTCTTCTAGATTACAAGTTGTTCTTTGTACATTATCATTCTTATTTCAGAGAGGAATCGGATGAAGAGTCTCCATCCTTGGTGTCCACTGGAAACAGTAGCAGAGATGACAACTCAATTCGGTCAACTGTGAAAGATCAGTTTTTTCCTACTCAACGGAGCAGTCGTCTTGTTGATGAGGACAGGGTTTCACTTAATTGTTAATCATTAAAGGACGATTCTGGACTTCGTTCGCCAAAAAAGCTGTTATTCTTATAAAAATCTAGATTACTGTTACACTTCAGGTAGGAGATATCCTCTGGATAATGTACACACACATAAACTCTCTGTTCACAAATAAGTCAGTCCTTCCAGGAGTAACAGCCATCTGTGCTTCGCCAAAAATGTTGTACTTAGGCTCATTAAAATCACAATATTATTTGGCAGATTACTTTACTATTATGTTTATAAGTTCATTTGTTTGATATTATTGCTCTCTTTGAAAGGGTTGAGTGAGCGGTTGGTGCTATGATTTATAAGTGTACTAGATTAGTGGATTGAATGTACTAGAAACTGGATTTATTGCTCAACGTGTATGAATCATAGTATTTATGGGTTTTTGTTATTGTCGAGTTTAGCTAAACCATGTACGAAATGATCAATTAAGTATTGTTGTTATTACTGTTTTCCAGTGACAGTGGTAGCCTTTGGATTCTTTAAGCCTTACTATTGCATTCAAGATCATTTAAATTCTTGACACATCAAAAATTGTCATTTTTGTTTATTGCCTAATTGTCCTTTAAGCAAGAAGGACTCGTTTTAATTTTTTTACTTTTCAATCTGATTGCTCTAATGTGTTTTGATAACCATTTTAAATACAAATTTGCATTGTCTTTCAAGTGAATAAATATTGTACATAACAAAAAATAAGACTTGATCATTCGTTTTCTCAATGCATTGCGAGGCAAAGGTGAATGTTGATTTTTTTAAAGAATGCTTGGTGTTTCAAATATATTGGGAAATTGAAGACCTTTTACATGGTGTCAGTTGTTGCGGCCCTATGCTCCTTAAGGAGTAACAAGAAATAAACCAAACCAAACTTATTTGTGTTAAATGCGCAGATCGTGGGACAATACATCAATGACCGTGAGACCCTTACAACCCAGCAATCAAGAAAAAGAATATTAATATGCTTGCATCTATTTTTCAACTGTGTATGAATTTATGATCAGGTGTGTGTGTGTGTGTGACAGAAAGAAAAAAATAGTTCCTGATACAATACTGAACAGCTCTTAATGTAATCAGATATAACGTTCAACAATATATATATATATAGAGAGAGCAAAGAATGACAGAGGCCAGTTTTTCTACTAATGTGGTCAACATCTCACCGATTGAATTTTTAAAAGCGTAAAACACTTGGCTGATGCTTATGTTTTGTAGAAAAATAAAAGTCGATTTAAGAAGGCGATACATTTTTAATGTAACGGTTGTTTTGAATTTTACAGATTTAATTACTTTTTTTCTTATTCTTAATTCCAACCTCCTTGTAAAGATAACACATAAATTCTTTTGTGTACTAATCTTACAACGATTATTACTAATATAAATTATATAATAACATACAAATGCTGCACACAAATCCTCCTCGCATCGCTTGAAAAGGGGAGGTCACTAGGCTCATAAAGTGAAGGAGACGTTGACTCAGTTATCTCTCTCATTGAGTGCAACATTGAAACTATGACAATGTTTTTAAAGTAATAAAGAAAGATTTATATAGCAACTTGCTGCTTACGTAGGAAAGCTCTGTGTTTTTTACAGAGAAGTACACAATCCATGAGGAACTTAATAACACACGTGTTACTGTGATTGAGACAAGAGTAACAGAAGAATTTATACAGTGCTGAGAAAAGAAGAAAGGGATGGAACTACACATAAGTAAAACCAAATGTCAGCGAGAGTTACAATCACATCACTCCTCACCTTCACAAGCTACAACGACTACTGACTTCATAAAATTATCAAATTATAGTGTTACATTGTTTACCCTGGTTACGATCTCTTTAGTTAATTAATTTAACAGATTATTAGGAAGAGAAAAACCTGTGGAAAAACAAATACTCCTCGTGTGCTCACACAACGCTGGGCCAAGAATTTTCTCAATATTGCGACGAGTGACACAAGCTGAAATACTTTCGTGAAATACTAGTCCTTGTGCACTTAAATGTTAAGCCATCAAGAACTAACAACTAGTAACACGTTAAGCACAGGCTAGTCGCTGGTGTGTAAAAAAAAAAAAAAAATCAACGAAAGTAGACCAGTGTAATATTACTCCAAAGCTCATTCGTCTGGTGTGATGGTTTTTGGTTACTGCAGGGCTCATGCGTACTGAACCCAGAATATTGTTTCTTCCTTATAGGAAAGACTTCTCAATCACTGTATTGTGTTTATTTCAATTTAATGAGCTCCAATGAGTGAAGAGTACAAAGTAAACAAAAGCTACGAGAACCAAACTAGAATCTTTTGAAATGTGCAAAGGGCTTTTTGTAATGACCAGGGCAAGTCGTATGATACTTTAAACACAATGTAAAATGTAGATGTAAGTCACATTTACTTCCTTTTCCGTTTTGCAGAAAAACTGAAACTAGGGAATACGGAACTACAAATGTTCTAATCGGTTGACCTTAAATATTTACACAGTTACAACACTGTCGTGCTCAGTCCCACAGGGACAACAGAAACAGCATCATGAACATTCAGAACTACCTGTGTCTAATGTTGCTCTTCATCTATAAAAATGAAGGCGTTCTCAGCTGTAAGTTTTGTGCATCTTTAATATGTTGTATATATTTATTACTTAACTTTCTTATGATGACTAAGAATGTATCAAATCGTTATGAAACATTTCCCTTTGCTTAATAATGTACTCTTGTTGTTGATTTTGACTTTTCTCTTTCATTTTTGTTTTTGTTATTTTCTTTCCCTTTTGGTTTCTCTTAGTTTGTTTTCTCTCTATGACGGTCGTAGATTTTAAAAATAATTTAA
>SRHC01003062.1:0-21563 GCA_004794325.1 Pomacea maculata
CCGACGCTTTCACATCTCAGCATTATCTACCCTGTCATTATCTCGTGCATTATAAAACTGCCTTTACCGTGTTCCCCCGAAAATAAGACCGGGTTTTATAATACTTTTTGCTCCAAAAAAGGTACAAGGGCTTATTTTTCAAAGATTTCTTATTTTTTTCATGTACAAATATCTACATTTATTTAAGGACAAAAGTCTATAATATCTGTCGACATTTTCGGTTGTCACGATTTCCTTGTCCGCGTCTGCGTCCTGTCCAGGTGCACGTCACAACTGGTGATCGCTACTCACTTTCCGTCTTCTCAAATGTCACGTGCTGATTAAAGTAAAACTCCTGTCCTGAATTCCCTTACCAGTAAATAAATGAGGTGGCTTAGAGATGGTTCATGTGCAGACGGAAAGATCATGAAGTAATATCCCTGGACTGCTTGCAGATGATTTTTTTCAGTCAACTACTATAACGAGGCTACTTAGTCTACAACGCTTCCGGTTAAGCCTACCGTGGTTTAGCGAAAGACTTCGATGGGTAAGTCAGCAAAGTCTGCAAGAGTAACAACAATAAAGAAACTCACAAAAGGTGGTTTGTAATACTGCTTGGTAGAATGCAAATGTGCTTTTTTTTCGGTTCCGTGGGCAGGTGTATCGACAGAGCAGGACAAATGGCGAGCGGCTCTCATTCATGCTAGAGGCCTTCAGAAAAAAGTTTCAATCCATTGAGAGCCAAAATTTCTTTAAGGCACTTCAAAGAAAAGTGCATAGAAGCATTTGCTTACATTTCACTAGAATAATACTTGCTTTGGTGTTTTTCCACCAAAGCAGGATATGATGAAGTTTATATTTTCTGCAGACTTAAGACCTCATATTTGCTTGTTGTGATATGCTTGTATACATGATAACTGAAGAGACAAATGTTGCGATAGTTGTATATTGTATACTAATATTGTTGTGACATGTATTAATATGTATACTGGGCATAGAGAGAATGCATAGGTGCTTTAAATAATGGGTTTACTGTTTTGTAAACTTCTGCACTTTAAAATACTAATTAATTAACTCTTCTCAGTATTTTTGTGTGTCTGCTGACAGAACTTAACTCAATTGACAGAGAGATGTTATAAGTGACCGAGGAGCTTGATGTCGCCAGGGAGTTGTCAATCAGCTGTGATCAGTGGCCAGACACCGATGACCAGTCCCAGGCAGCTGTGGTCAGGAGACCAGGATCTATGACCAGTCGCCAGAGCTGTGCTCAGTCTTTGGGAGCTGTGGTCACTCACCAGAAATGTGTGAGAAGTGGGGAGAGAGCCGGGGTTAGTCGCAAACAGCTGTGTCGGTCATCTGCAGGGAGCTGTGATCATCAGTCACCAGGAAGCTAAAGTTGGCCACCAGGGAGCTGTAGTGAGTCGTTTGGGAGATGTTGCTAGGCTTCTTCTTCTCAACAGGAAATGTATTTTATGTTCTTCTGTCCGAAGTAAAGCATCTTGAGAATGACGAAGATTTCTTAAAAAAAAAGTTTAATGTAGTCAGTTGTTTGTTTGTCCTTGTTAGCTATGGTAGTAAGGCATCTGTTAAAGTAGCAAATTGCAGTTGTCAGGTACTCAAAGTTTGAAATTTAAATGAGAGGTTAATTATTCAATGCAGTATGCAGTGTGCCTGTGCATATGTAACATGGGATGCATAACTTGATTCCACTGTAATGTTTTTACTCTTGAAATGAGCCAAAGTCCTGCTCAATAAACATTTTAAATTTACACTTTCCCATTCATTCTTTTTAACACACACATACACACACGCACACGTGCTGAAATAAATACACACATTACGTATCCGCTCAAGCACACACAAGTAAGACCAAAAATACCAGCTGTAATGTAAATGTTATCTAAGCTAGAAACGTAATTTACAATTCCTAAACACGTGGTCTGCACAGCTGACAGGAAATTTAAAAAGTGAGAAAGTAATAACTCAAAAAAGTATTTTTATCAATTTTAATACAAAATAAAACGATTACTGAATAAAATCTTTTCATTAATCGCAAGAGTTTCTGTGTAATATTTGTTTTCAGTATGTCAGTTGGCGTTGTAGAGGAGATAACTGATACCGTGACACGTGAGTCATTGCCTGAAAACCCAATGGTGAAGAAGAGCATCAAATAACCAAAGGTTGAACACGGTCGCCATTTTGAAGACTCATTTAACTTGTTGAGACACTAAAGTCCCTGAGTGAGGAAGACATACGGCTTAAACCAGACCTGGGCAAACGCCAGCCCCCGGGCCGGATCCGGCCCGCCTCCTGTCTCTGACCGGCCCGCCCGCTGGTCCGGCCGCCAGTATATATACTATATACAGTATTGGGTAAAACTGAGTTAACTATATTAGTCCGGCCCTCTAGAACCATCCCAGTTTCTCATGCGGCCCCTTGGTAAAATTAATTGCCCACCCCTGGCTTAAACTCATATGGTTTCAAGCTCTACGAGAGTTAGTGTTGTGTGATGGAAGCAAAGCTACAAACAAAATAAGAACAGTGGGTAGATGAAAACACCAAGTGTACGGACACCACCAGGACACAAATGTCAAAGAGGTCGTAGCTCCTCAGTTTGTAGAACCTCGTCCATTATCAGTCCATAGCCATGTCCGATGATCTTCAGACAGCAGGGACCAGTGGTCAGTCGCCAGACAGTAGAGGTCAGCCGGCGTCTTCTTCACAGCAGGTGAGACGCTTATTACGGTCATCATCGTGACTACAGAATCTTGACTATGTGATTTTAATTAGTGCTGTGACTGTGCAAGACATTAAGAGACTGTGACTGTGACTGTGCAAGACATTAATTAAGAGACTGTGACTGTGCAAGACATCAAGAGACTGTGACTGTGACTGTGCAAGACATTAATTAAGAGACTGTGACTGTGTAAGACATTAAGAGACTGTGGCTGTGACTGTGACTGTGCAAGACATCAAGAGACTGTGACTGTGACTGTGCAAGACATTAAGAGACTGTGGCTGTGACTGTGCAAGACATCAAGAGACTGTGACTGTGACTGTGCAAGACATCAAGAGACTGTGACTGTGACTGTGCAAGACATCAAGAGACTGTGACTGTGGCTGTGCAAGACAATAAGAGACTGTGACTGTGACTGTGCAAGACATTAATTAAGAGACTGTGACTGTGCAAGACATTTATAATTTTATTCAGTTTTTAGGAGGCCATCTGGCACACATCAACATCAAATGCTGTTGGTTACATATATATTAACATTGGGTAGCTGTATATAAACATTAATTCTTTGTATTAAGGGTTTATAGCCGAGGTTCTCAACCTGTGGGGCGCGCCCCCTTGGGGGGACGTTACGTGCTTACAAGGGGGGCTCGTAGGTGGTCATTTTTTACAAGTTTCTTATACCGGTATTACTGAAATTAGCTTACATTGCTGGCTAAGGGGGGCAAGTGGACGTACTTTTGGTCGTCAGGAATTCGTCACAAGTAAAAGGTTGAGAACCGCTGGTTTATTGCATATAGTCACATAATAATAAGACAAGATTCTGACAGTCATCCCTATGCCTCATGTGATGCACATGGTCATACAGATCTCATTTACAAACATTGTTTTTAAGTAAAGGACTACTCTAATGATTACTCTACTCTCTAGGTTCTTACATGTGTAATTTTCAATTTTCAAGATGCCATTTGGTCCATATCAACCTCTTATATTGTATGTTACATGCACATTAACAGTGGGTGGTTGTACATGATCAACATTTCAGTTGTATTTGGGGTTTCAGCTAAACGATAAACAGTATAATGACATTCAATGCTAAGTAATTATGTTGACGCTGTCATGAAGTCCTCATTTTCAGACATTCTGTTATATAGTGGGCAACATTAATAGGTACTTTTCCCTTAAGGTTCTTACACAAAAAATGAACCTTAAAGGGTGAGGGGAATTTATGGTAAAAGAGTGGGAGTTATCTCTTAAGTAGAATTGTATATTTAGGGCATATTAACAAAAAATGTATCGGTCTTCCACACTTTGACTATCACACTGCTAGCACTCAGGTTTGTTGCTAGTTTGGTGACGGGTGTTTCCATTACGCGGTAAACAATTACTCCTCAGCAAACACAGGACCCGTCTGTGTTCCCATCGTAATACCTGGTTTATATATGTTGCTCTAAGTAAATCTGGCTGGTAATCGCAGTAATCTGAAGAAGAAGAAGAAGATACTGAATCATGCCATTTTGGGGGAGAACAATCCTTGAATCTTTCTTTTATAGTGGTGATGAATAAAGGGAGACTACCAACTGTCTGCCATTCCCACACAAACCCAAAACCATAATTACATAATAACATTCTAACTTGGGAGGCCCAGTTGGATCTGTCTGCCTTATCTTGTAAACATAACATGTTGTAACATTGTTTTGGGTACCTGTGTTCTGGCAACGTTAGTATTCTGCACCAGTATTGGATAACTTTTACATATGAATCAGATACAACAGGAAGCCTTCCACATTCACTCAAGGCTATATCATTTTTAACATCCCTACCTACATTTAAAATTAATTTACAAAGTTTTATTTGAACTTTCTAGATATCATTGTATTGCTTTCATCCCCAAATCTCAGATCCATATAAAAGAATAGGTTTTATTTTTGTGTCAGATATTTTAAAGATTATGTCTGTTGGAAGGCTCTTTAGTCTAAAATACCGTTTCTTGACTCCTGCAAAGACTTTTAATGTCTTTCCAGATAAATTAACAGTACATTTGATCCACTTTAGTGTAGATGTGAATGTAACGCCTAAATAATTATAGCTGGGTTCTACAATAATCTTCTTTCCAGCATAGTACCATTTTTCACAATCTTTAATAAATCCACCAGTTTTAAAAACTATTATGTTTGTTTTATCCATATTGACTGTAAGTCCCCATTTATTACAAAATGTTTCTAGATCAACAGGGGAATCAGCAACAATAGCAATGTCATCAGCAGACATCAAAAGGGAGATCCCAAGTGGATCTGCCAGGACATCAATACCACATGCACCACATAATGTTAGGTCTGACCAAAGCTCAGATAGAAATATAGAAAACAACAAAGGGCTTAATACACATCCTTGTACATATACAATCAAAATAGTCAGTTATTTGAGATCCAACCTTAACAGCAGCTTTCACACTTTTGTACATACTATGTCGTGTTTGAAACATTCTTCTATGGGCACCTTTTTTAACAGGATGTATAGCAATTTGGATCTTGCAATACTGTCGAATGCTCTTGAAAAATCTACAAAAAGAGTGTAAAAGCATCCACCTTGTTTCGTCAAATATTTGTGAATCAGTGACTGAAGGCAGAAAATATTATCTGTTGTAGTGTAACCTTTACGGAAACCTGCTTGAGCTTCTGGGATAAGTTCATTTTCTTCACAGAACTGGGTCAGCCTTTTATTAATAATGCAGCTGTACAGTTTGCTAATAATATTTAAAAGTAAAATCCCTCTAAAGTTATTTACTTTACCTTTATCACCTTTCTTGTGTAGAGGAAAGATTACTGCCTTGGACCAACTTTCAAGATATGTACCACTTGAGAACACTTTATTAATGAGGGGGTGTAGAAATTTTAAGAGGATGGTATCTGCAATCTTAAAGAGGTCAGAAGGTAATCCATCAGGTCCAGGTGCTTTTGCTTTTTTTTGGGCAACGGATAGCTTCAAGTGTTTCCGAGTGAGAAATTTCTTCTTCTAAGTTTGATTAGATTAGATTATTGCCCGTTATGCCGGTCGGCACGTAGGGCAGCGACAAAGGTCCTCCACATTTGCCTGTCCTGGGCTAGCTTCCCCACAGTACCCCAGCTGAGGTTTAGGGTCTTCATGTCTGCCTCCACAGTTCGGCGCCAGGTGATCTTGGGCCGGCCTCGCTTGCGTTTTCCTTCTGGAGTTCAATGTAAGGCAGTTTTTGTGATGGAGTTGCTCCCGCCTCGGAGGACGTGACCAATCCAGCGCCATCGCTTCTTCATCAGGGTGGTGGCCATGCTCTCCTGCCCACACTGGGCAAGTAGTTCTTCGTTGGAGATTGTCCTTGGCCAGAAGATGCCCAGGATTCTTCGCAGGCTTTTGGTGTGGAAGACTGACAGTTTGTTGAGGTCGCTGTCAGTCATTCGCCAGCACTCCGAGCCATACAGTAGAGTGGACATGACCAGACTCTGGTAAAGTCTCAGCTTGGTATTGATGCTGTACTGTGTCGACTTCCAGATGTTGCGTAGGCTACAAAAGATGCCCCCACCTTTGCTAAGTCTGCTCTGGATGTCACGGCCTGCTCCTCCATCTTGCGTGACCACGCTGCCCAAGTAGGTGAAGCTTTCAACCATCGGCAGGCCTTCTCCCTCTATGCTGATCGGTGTTGTATTGGTGGTGTTCAGGGTCATCACTTCTGTCTTTGTCCGGCTGATGTGCAGTCCGACCTGCTGCGCAAAAGTGTGCAGGCGAGTCGTCTTCTCCTGCATGTGTCGATGGGTGTGTGACAGCAGGGCCAGGTCGTCGGCAAAGTCTAGGTCTTCTAAGTTCGTGGAGAGGGGGGGGTGGGCATTGGTGTTTTACGCCGTAAGTTCGTGGAGAGTGTCCATCGTATGCCCCTTGGTTCATCTTCCGTTGTATGGCGCGTTACCCAGTCAATGACAAGGTTAAAGAGCAGGGAAGACATCACGCAGCCTTGCCTCACTCCGGTCCCGACCTCAAAGTAGATGTCACTGTTTCCAAAACAGCATGAAAAGTTCGCATAGAAGCTTTTGATCAGCAGTACAATTTCCATTGGTATTCCGTATGCTCTCAGGATGCGCCAAAGGCTCTCTCTATGGATGTTGTCAAAAGCCTTCTGGAAATCTACGAAGTTAATATAGAGCTGCCTCTGCCACTCTGTGCACTGTTCAATGATGTTGCGTAGTGCGAATATCTGGTCGGTGCATCCTCTTCCTCTACGAAAACCAGCCTGTTCTTCTCTAAGTTGTGTGTCCACTGCCTCTGAGATTCGTTGGATGATGATCTTTGTCATGATCTTGCTCGGGATGGACAGGAGAGTTATTCCTCGCCAGTTGTTGCAGTCGCTAAGGGATCCTTTCTTTGGGATTTTGACGATCACTCCTCTGGTCCAGTCATCTGGGACTTGCTTCCCTTCCCATACTGCGGTAAATAGGGATTGCAGGATGTTGGCTGCCAGTTCTGGGTCTGCCTTGAATAATTCAGCATTCAGATTGTCCTGGCCTGGTGACTTTCTGTCCTCAAGGACTTAATCGCTGTGATGATTTCCTGCTTCTCTGGTGGGGCGATGTTAACGTCTAGGTCCTCAATGGCTTGTATGTCGGCTTCTTCGGAAGGCGGTGGTCTGTTCAGGATCTCTCTGAAATGTTCAGCCCAGCGTGTTTCTTGTTCTCTCTCTGTCGTTAGCAGCTTCCCTCCCTTGTCCTTGACTGGGGCATTGTTGGTGCTGTGGAATTTGCCGCTAATCGTCTTGGTGATCTTGTACAGCTTTCCTTGTTCTCCTTTTCTTGCTGCTTCTTCGGCCTCACTTGCTAGATTGTTCAAGTAGGCACGCTTGTCTGTTCTCGCCGAGCGCTTCACTTTCCGGTTCATCTCTCTGTACTGTAGTTTGAATGTCTCTTGCAGTCTTTCAGGTCTGGTGCTAGCCACCTTCTTTTTAAGGTCGCTTCTTTCCTCTATCGCCTTCCACGTCTCTGGTGTTATCCACTCCTTCTTCTTAGTTCCTCTCAGTCCAAGACTAGTCTCGCTGCTTTTCTGGTACACTGTTCTCACAAGGTCCCATCTCTGGTTTATTCTTTCTGCATCTGCCTCGCAATTGTCTGTCATGTCTGCAAGTGCCTGAAACCTGTTTTTCACTTGAAGAGTGAAGGCATTTTTCAGCTTGGGGTCCTGCAATCTTTCCACATCAAAGCGTCTTTGTGCTGCTGACTTGCGTCCTGTACTTCGCAGTTTCATTTTTATGTTTGCTACAACAAGGTGATGGTCACTTCCAACATCTCCTCCTTTTCTCACCCTGACGTCAAGCAGGGAACGTCTCCAGGAGCCGTTGATCATTAGGTGGTCGATCTGGTTACTGTCCCTACCATTGGGTGAGCACCATGTTAGCTTATGGACGTTACGGTGAGTTTGAGTTTGCGTTTGCGTTAAATTAATTAAAACATTTCTCACAGTTCCCCTTATTATGATCATGTAATGAACTTTCAACCTGTATTTCAAAATCAGTATCACATGATGTTTGTGTTAAATTTAGGTTTCTAAAGTAGTCATACCATGCCTGAGGGGCTATTTTATTGCGATCATTATATGCATTTGTTGTAAGAGCTTTCACTTTCTGCCAGAATGTTCTAGTATTAGGGTCATTACATGCAGTGTTCACATCACTGATTATACGCTCGTCATATTTTTCTTCTTTTGTTTTACATACGCTTTTGAATGTTTTGTTGAGGTTTAAATATTTTTGTAAGTCAAATTGTGTATTGCTCTTCCTAAATGTTCTTAACTGCTTGAGTTTCACTTTTTTTGGAAGTGCACATTCTGCACCATTGTGGCTGGGTCCGATGTTTTTGTGCAGTGCGCTTTGATTTCATGTGGGAAGCTTCTTTCTGAAGAAAATCTACAAAACAGGAGGACCTGTCTTCAATGCTGTTATCAAGAGCGGCTAAACACGTTGAAAGTTCTATCTCTGCTTTTGTTTTCAGATATTCAGTAAATTGTGCTTCATGTTGGTCTTGCCAATTCTTCGCAGAGCTTTATAAGTTCCTGACCAAATTTATTTACGCTAGGATCTTTGGACGACCGTGGAGGGGGTATTACAGATGTTTCAAACAGAATTTCAAAGTCTTGAAATGAAGATTGGGAAAAAACCATTTCTGTATAGAAGTTGGGTAGGCAAAGGGATATATTTAATTAAACACCCACTGGATGAAAGAGGAAATTTCCAATCATGTCAAGATGTTAAAAGGATATATGATGTAAACATTAATTTTGTCTCTTTGAATGGTTACATAAATACCATAAAGGAATACATACATCCAAACAGAGAGAATATAACTAAACCACTATCATGCACTTACCTATGATACAGATAAAACTCTTACTGTAAATCAATCTATACAAAAAGGTGGAAGACTGTATTGTGATAGAATGGTAACCAATATACATGCACCTAACTGCTGTCCAAAATGGGATAAGAGACTAACTAGAAAGGTTGATTGGTACATTATCTTCAGAAAAGTAGCCAATGTTAAAGATATTAGATTGGAATGGCTTCAGAGTCCTGCATAGAATACTGGGACAAAAAGAACTTTATTTAATATCAATCAATCAATTAATCAATCAATCAATTTAACTTTATTATCTTCATGAGGAGAAATTAACAGACGTGGTAAAACAACTGGCTTATAATAAGAACTTATAATAAAAACTTAATAAAGAAAACTTAATTCCACTCAAACTATCATCTCACACAAACACCTACAATCCATGTAAATAATCCAACTAAATAAGACAGAAACATCACTAAAACTATATTCACAAAACCACACACCCACACCCTCACACTCACAAATCCTTCCAACACTTATTCAGTAAGACAACAGACTTGTTTATAAAACTACTCCGAGAACGGGCAGTGGAAGCTCTGGGAACAATAAAACGTCTCTTGGACGGAAGAAGATTATAGTACTGTGCTAACACATGTGTATATCTTTCACAATCACTCTCGCTTTCCGTACTACTCGTCTTTCATACAACTCACTCAGACACTCCTGCTTCTCCCCAATCACCTTCCCACTCACACTCACAACTCTATCACTCCCTGGATTTTCAGTTGGTAATTTGTCTTTCAAAAGTTTCACCATTCCTATGTTTTTGCCAGTGAATGATTTGGCTCCATGTGTGGTGATACTGGCCATCCTATCCCATGACAATCCTCTTTTTTTCCACACAGTCCACTGCACACTCAAACAAGTCCTGACCAGTTGTTGTATTTTTCATTGATTTCAAGCTTAACAGTTCTTCTGTGATGGTAAAAGTATTGTCAATTCCACGGATAAAGATGAGCAGTTGTGCGGTGTCTTCATTATCCGTGCTCTCATCTAATGCCAGTGAATACCACACAAAATCACGGCTTGCAGTGTCCAGCTGTTGTGTGAGTTCATCGTTGATTACCTCTATGCGCCACACGACAGTCCACCTTGATAATGAAATGTTTTCAAATGTATTTCTGAGTTCTGGACACACGACACTTGCGCAATCGACCATGCACTTTTTTATGAACTCCCCGTCTGAAAAGGGCTTGTTGCATTTTGCAATATTATATGCTACCATGAAACTAGCCTCTGCTGCACTATCCTGGATGGTTGATGGTTTGGAAAATATAGTCTGTTGTTTCTTGAGCTTTGCAACATACTCCGCGGCTTTTTCTTGCGTTCTTCTTCAGAAAATTTTCTGCCAAATTCGCGATGTTTCGTTTGATGGTGTCGCTTCAAATTAAACTCCTTGAAAACAGCAATCATTTCGCAACACAGTAAGCACACTGCCTTATCGTCCGTTTTACAGAAGAAATATGTGTGTGTCCATTCTTCATTTAACACTCGACATTCCATATCAACTTTACGTTTTTTTGAAGGATTCATGCTTCCACTCATGTCGGCAACGTGTACTGATATGGGGGTTTCCGCGCACTGACTTTTCTATTCCATTTACGAACTCCTCGTGCTTCAGGTGGGGATTTCCGCACTGAGTACGCATGCGCGTTGCCGGCTCTCATGGTAAAACGCATAAAAGTGGGATATTAATTCGCGCCGGCACGAAACAATAAACAACCGAGTTTCGGTTGAAAACTGTCAAATTTTGTGAATATTAAAAAAAATCTTATATGTTTTGGCGGGCCGTATGAAATGGCGAGGCGCGCCGGATCTGGCCCGCGAGCCATATTTTGCCCACCCCTGTCTTATACCTTGCTAGAAAGCCCGGAGTCTGTATTTTCAATCTGTTTAACGACTGATTAAAATATTAAGCAATCAAAAGATCACTAAACCCCTGTGGAATGCGGCGTCCCTCGTTCTCAAGCACTGGTTTCCTCCCAAGACGAAAATCACGAATGAAATCCATCGAAAGATTGAGAGACGACCCTACGTAGGGATAAATACTTCTTCTTCCCTTTTTTTCGTTTTTTTAAAAGTTTTTTTTTTCATTACTATCATGCCGATTTCCTGTACTGTGGGCAGAAGATTCGCGGGCCGGACGGCAACGCGTCGCGGGCCGGATATGGCCCGCGGGCGTAGGTTGGGCATCCATGCTTTAAAGCAAGGTGGAAATAAATCTTGTAAGAATGGTTTTATAGACATTTTTCAGGATGTTTGTACAGGATGTTTATACTTAAATGATGTTACAACAGGGAGTCGTTTACTCAGAATCTGAGGATTTGTGGATCACATGGGCTGATAGACTTATTCCTAATGATAAAAAGCACGCTTACTTCATTCCACCTTTCTGCGAGAGCTGGACCATAGAAACAAAAGGAAAGGCTGACAAACCCACTCATCCTGCTTTGACTCCTGCTACAACTGCGAAATTACCACCTACCAACGGTTGGGAAAGTGAGGTCAGAGATGACCCAGTCGTCCACAGGGTGATGGCTGTCCTCAAACAGTTGTCCACCAGGGAGACGTTTGTTGCACTTCGTCAGTTCAAGTTCGGAGACTACGTGGGTGAACCTTGCTACACAGCATCAGCAGCAGCAGCACTGCGACCCTTACCTGAAGACTTGCTAGCTCGTCACAAAAAGAACTGGAAAGAGGGAGACTTTGATATCTTACTTATTCACCGACACTACGGTCTTATTTTCTGTGAAGTGAAAGTGTTTAGAGACAATGTGAAAGATCTGAATATGTCACAGCAAGATGTTAATGATAATATTAGAAAGAAGCTTCGAGAAGCTGTAGGTCAGCTGGACAAGGCGGAAGTCATGTTGTCTCACCTCGTGCACGATGTGGCCCCCGGTCTGCGCGTGTGTAAGACGATGGCTCTCCCGAACCTCACAGCTCGTCAGGTGCAACAGGCCATCGAGGGCGACCCTCACCTCACCCAGGTAAGGACGCTGAGAACGTGTCTCAATTTTTTTTTGATGTTTGTTACGAAGAAGTAAGTTTGAAGTTGTCCAGACATACGCATCAAGAAATATCGACATGAAAGACATCCAACGGACCTCGTCAACCTAAATATCTTACAATTAGACAAAAACCAACACACACAACCAGCCGGGAAAACAGACATTTAAGTGAGTTGTTTGGGTTTTGACGCACAGTCACACACACACACTTAAGTACAGCATTGTTACTAAGATGTTTGTACTTGTGCATGTATGTATAACTATGTATTACAGGATTTGTGTCGGTGTCTGGGAGCAACAGATGCTGCTGATATCACTGGACTTTGTCTGTGCTCTGACCAGTTACCTAGCATAACTTATTGGTTTGTGAAAAGCATAGACACCAGACTATGCCAATGGTGGCACAAGCGAGTTGCTGTGTCTGATCCAGATCCTCAGATGACCTTTGACCTGTATAAACGACTGGTGGCAAGGTGAGGAGATAAAGCGACACGTACACATTTCTTTTTTATTCCACCGGATACACAATAAATAGAAAAGGCATTTGGAGAACATTGTTGATATTTCAAACATTTAAATAATTAATTCATCGTTTTCATTGGTATCGTGTTGACCACGTGATCTATTCAATGACTAGGTTATGTGGTCCGGCAAGAGAAGTGACAGTGTCCTGCGTGGTCGCCTCTCTCAAGTTCTCGGGTATGAAGGAGAGTTTTAGACGAATAACTCTGTTACCGGGGGAGATGACTTTGCTGAACCAAGATCTTCCCAGAGTCCTCTTGGAGGGATATAGCGTCACGCGCCAAACCATGCTGCTGCACCTGATGGTGACAGAATGGTGTCGGAGGGAGAACGTCGTTTACGTCGTTAGTACGTCGGATGAAAGCCACGAGGCATGCAGCACGCTGTACTTGCAGCTGCAGCAAATTACCCGTATGCAGCAAGGTTCTGGGACAGGTCGCCAACTTCATCATCTGAAATATAACTTTCGTGAAGACAGTGATGTGGAGAAGGCAGCGAACTACCTGTCGCAAACTGCCAACAACAAACCCTTGTACGTCATTGCCTACAACGGGGGATCCTTTGATGGGTAGGATGTACAGCTGCTTACAAAGTGTCATACAAGACTCACTGAGACTAGGTTTATACAAATCCACGAGTGAAGTCAAAGTTTAACAAATCTTTGGTACGGCTCAGTAGGCACACAATGAATTGAAGGAGCATGACTATTATATGAGAGTTGATGTTGCACTTTGCATGTCTAAATCTTCTGTAGACCAAATAAACTTATGATTATGTTTTGTGCACAGAAAGGAGAAAGTAAAGGTTTATACAGACTATATAGTATACGTGTTTAATAAAGTCACACACACAACAAACATACATACGAGTACGAAACAGATGTATATAAATAAACCGTTGGGAAAGTATTTAAATTGTGCATACTAAGTATTTACTATATTGCAGGGCAACGAATTTTACCACTTTCTGTGAGATGCTGCTTGAACAAGTTCCTGACCTCCATCTTTGGGCAGCAAACATTCATGATAGCGTTTCACCCTCTGGCTGGATACGCCATAGATCAGACACGTGCCGATCTGATGCCGATCTCAAGTTTTCATCCACTCACTCAAGCTTTCAGTTTATCGGTGAAGATCACTCAGAGGAAGTACCCCAAGATTGTGAAAGGTGTGGCCAGGAGATGGGCAGAGTATTACGCAGGTGTAGAGAAGGAGGTAGGTTTTATCAGCTGAAGTAAATTTATGTTTTTATTTTGTCCCTGGCTTAGTTTGAATGACTCTTCGTGTATGCCATCATTTTACTTTTATTGTAATTCAAATTTGGGCTTATCTGAGTCTGATGAAAGTTTCTTTTAGTCGACAATAAGGTGACAAGAAGTCGTCTGTAAGTTATTTTATCATCAACCCAAGTACATGTTAACACACAATATATCGATTAGCTTGAACTTAAAGACAACAAATGTGATAACTGAGAAATCAACGTGTTGAGTAAATCCTGTCTTTTTTCGAAGATTTAATGTTTATAGTTCAAAGTTGGACTTTTAAAACAGATGTTTCAGGAGCAATGACCACCATGTCTCCTACAACAGGCAGCACAACAACACCTGATGTTCTTCTCCAGTGGGGAGATGTGGTGGTGGTGGTGCACCCATTTAGTATGAACGACCATTTGGGCTTTGTGTCTGGACTGCGATCTGAGGGTGTTCCTGTTAGTGTGGGTGAAGACAAAGCTGACACTGTTTTGGTGACATTTGACATCTCGTATATTGAGAACAAAAAGATTCTCGTCATTGTAGATTGCATTGTAGATTGCAATTTGATTCATTTCCTCAGTGATTACACATCATGGGTTGTGACAGTTACTCACTCCAAGTCGCCAGAAGGATGTGGTCAGTCAACATCGTCTTCACATCAGGTGAGACTTTCACTTCCACTGGCCAATGAACACCCGACGTGTAACTTTGATGGCATCTACAGTGACTAGAGACACTTGAATAATGACTGACTGGTAAACACTGAATGTATGGAGACCGTGTCATTCATTAGGCAACTTTGTTGACTTGTGTATAGTGAAGGACTATGAGATTATGACCGCTGGCTGAGTGAGGATATCGTAATGTTGCTTTAGTAACCTCAAAACAACGACTGTCGACTAATTTCAACGATACGTTTTAGTAGTGTACTTTATCTATTTTAGTAAATAACAGCAAAGCTCACTGTTTTCCTTTTGGTTTTACGTATTATTTTAATTTAATAATAGGGAATCATCTGCAGACCAGTCGAGAAAATCTTGATGAGCTGGGTAGAAAACGCTTTTCCTGATCTTGAAGCAAAAGCTCACTTTCTTCCTCCTGTCTTCATGAACCGCGTGCCCATGACCAGGAGGCTATTGGTGGGTGGTGAAGTTCTTGTCCCTCAAGAAGCAAAAGGAAAGGCCGGGATGTCTGTCCATCCTCTATTGAGTGCTGGTATAATCACGAAATCACAACCTACGACAGTGCAGGACAGTGACATTAGAGATGATGCTGCTATGCAGAGAGTGAACCTTTGTTTACAAAAACTGTCAGAAAATAACAGGGAGGTGTTTGTTGCACTGAGTCAGTTCAAGTTCGGACAGTACCTGGGTGAACCTTGCTACGCTGCTGCAGCAGCACAGTTACCCTCAGCTAAGAACCTGCCTCCTCACCA
This sequence comes from Pomacea maculata, assembly GCA_004794325.1. Lineage (NCBI taxonomy): Eukaryota > Metazoa > Mollusca > Gastropoda > Architaenioglossa > Ampullariidae > Pomacea > Pomacea maculata. The sequence continues at coordinate 15,344 of SRHC01003062.1, forward strand.
CCCGGAAAGTTGGAAAGATGGCGACTTTGATGTTTTACTCATTCACCGACACTACGGCCTCGTTATCTGCGAAGTGAAGTCTGTAGGAGCGAACGTACAAGCTCTGAATATGTCACAGCAAGATATAGACTTTGGAGGTGAGAGAGATTTTGGAGGTGAGAGAGAAAAGTGTTAGACCGTTAATGGAAGTTGGGAAGAAAAGAACATATTTTTGTCTACGAAGTGGAAAGATAAGAAGTTAATTCAGTGATAGTGTCGCCGTGTCGATGCCATCAAAAGTCGAAAGAAAGAAAGTGTCACTTTCACTGAGAGGGAGTGTAGACTTCTACTTATTCGTTAGAAGAAATATATTCCCCAACTTTGCTATGGTCGCGTTACCGCGCCGGCATATTCAGCCCAGATGTTGAGAGATATGGCGCCAGCTGTGATGAGGCGACTCATTCAGTCATGAACCTTTCGACCCTTGACCGGCACCTGTGTAGGGGGAATCATATGACAGGACACGGCAGATGACATGTCCGCCACACTTGCCTACTGTGGGCGATAGTCAGCAGGTCCTGTACAGGACGACCTCCAGTCTTTGACCTCCGTAAGTCAGTTCTTCCTCTGACCACCGCGGCGTCTGCTAACTTCCAAGATGCCTTGAAGGACAGTCTTCGACAAGATTTCATGCCGGGTCACGTGACCAAAGACCAGCTTACGTCACTTGACTGTTGAAAGTAGAGGTTCCTGGTGCCAAACAAGTGTGGTTATCTTGTTTCGTACAAAGTCGCTGGTTTTATGTTCTTAACATGAGATCTATATCCACCTCGTCAGGAATATATTCTCAAATGCCTAGATTCTCCTTTCCATCTGGGCGAGCAGAGTCCACGTGTCACATCCGTAGAGCAGGATGGGCACTACCAGGGATTTGTACAGCTTGTACTTGGTACTGGACCTTATCTTATGGCTATGCCAGACCTTATCTAGCCATTGTCGCTATTGCCGTCACGATCCTGATGTGGATATCTGGTGTGGAGCTGCCGTCCTTGGAGAGGGTGACCCTGTTACGACTGTAGCGGTAACTTGGCTCGTTTAAAGATCTGAAAATCTGCGGTGTCACACTTTCCTGTACAAAGTCACTTCAGTCATCCGTTGAACAAAAGATAGAACACGTATACAGCGGCTCACACTGTAATATTTCTCAGTATTATTTCAATGTTCAACAACTCAACGTTATAACCACGTAATCAGCGGACTGCCACACAGGCTACTTACATTCTCTTACTTCCAACTCACACAGAGTACTATTAAAACTCACACAGAGTACTACTAAACTCAGAAAATCGAATAACGACCACCTAGGTCTACCCCAGCTTTTTATAGATCCCTTCTAAAATGCTAAAAATGCAAAATAAAAAATATATATATATAAAAAATATATAAAAAATATATAAAAAATATATACAAAATTAAGACGCAGTACGCCCTGACCTTGACATCGCCACTTCCGCCAAGGCCCCGTCAAACTAAGAATACTCAATTTCGTAACAGACCCCAAGTATTTGAAGCTGCTGACCTCTTCACGTTGTACCCTGTTCATGTAGATCTCTGTTTTGCCGTTGTCAATGACTATACTTTTTTTCTCTTTTCATTGATGGTCTCCATTTAAACTGCGTTCAAACTGTCTGTCTGTTGGTGATGTCTTAGTTCTTTGGTAATGACTGATCAATGTCATCTACAAAAGGTTGCAGATCGGCCTTCCACGCATGATGTTCTCCAACATCTTGAACAGTACAGATGATAGGGGGCGCCCTTGACGCGCGCCTGGTGTGGTGCAAACGTTCGCTTTTATTTGGTTATAAGTTAGTACTGCGTTCATTGAGCTCTGACTTCGATGAACGGGACCTCATTTTATTTTGAATATTGGCATTTCATGCCATAGCTCCTCGTGTCAGACTTTACCAAATGAATTCTTAACGTCTATAACGTTGTGGTCGAGGTCCCTCTGAAGATACTTCTCTATAATGGAGCGAGTACAGAGTTTTATACTTGTGTAAAACTGATCTTTCGTTTGATTTTACATGTGACTTGAATAATTGTACTTCTTTATTGGTAACACAGTACATAGAGGAATCCAACTGCATCTTACAAGCTTTTATTTTTATGGAACTAACAACATTGTAAGTGAAAGGGAAACGATTGCCATGTTCCCGAGAGGGATAGTTCTAACTGGATGGATGCTTGAGTTTTGTATTCGAAGGGAATTATTTTAATGAGAGTGATGGTCTCCACTGGTAGGCATCCTTAGGATTGGGTTTGTAAATGTACTTTAATATTTATTTGTTGTAATAATAGCTGAAAGAACCATCTGACAGATAGTTTGTTGTGTATTGAAAGAAAGAATACGTAACTGTTAAACCTGAAAGGTGAAGTTGTGAGAGAAGGGAATGTACTAACGCACTAATGTTAAACAGATTAAAAGCTTGTAAGAAAATAATAGAAGTATCAAGTTGTCACGTGTTTTCAATATTGTCGATTTTGTAACTATACAAGATATTTTTAGTTCCCTGTTGATAAGATAAACACACACACACACTCTTATGAGTTCGGTGTAAGTTGATGGCAACTGTTATTCTGTTCTGTACAGAATCCAGTGGCCATTGTGTTCAATATTCAGTTCTTCATCCTCATCCATACACTTCGTTCATCTCTGTCTCGGTGTCATCTATTTAGTGACGTGTCTGTTTCTATGTTGTACGGTTAACTTTTTTTTTTTTTTTTTTTGGTAGACTTGTGTGAACTCCACACCATTGCTGTATATATATATTACAGGAACTGTGTCGGTGCCTGGGAGCAGCAGATCCCGCCGACATTACCGGTCTGTGTGTGTGCTGTGACCAGTTGTCTGACCTCAGGACGCCTTGGGATGTCGATGACCACGTGCTGGGGGAGCTCAAGGAATGGTGGCAGCGGCGAGTTGCTGTGTCTGGACCGGACAGTCACATGACCTCTGAACTGTACAAGAGACTTGTGGCAAGGTAAACATAAAATATTAGTTGCAAACACATCAACATAATTTTACAGGTACGCTAGAAAGTAAAGTGTAACACGAGTGGCATTGTGTTGACTACAGCATTACACTTATTTCAGGTTCTGTGGTCCAGCTACAACAGTCACAGTGTCCTGTGTATTCGCCCCACGACTGAGTGTCAAGACCATGGCACAGGCTGTGTCTGCGACTGGAATGTGTTTTGCTGAAATAACTTTGTTCCCAGAGCAGGTGAGTCTACTGCAGAGAGGTCGTCCTAGAGTCCTTCTGCACGGCCCTCCTGGCACGGGCAAAACCGTGATGCTGCAGCTGATGGCGACAGACTGGCTGCGCAATAAACAACTCGTCCACGTCGTGAGTACGTGGGACAAAAGCCTTCCTTCGTGCACCATGCTGTATAATCTGCTGCAAAATACTTTGGATGAAGAAGGTGCAGGCACACGCAGCAAACTTATGTTTTTAAAATACGATTTTCGTGAGGAAACAGACGTAGAGAAAGCTGTGAATGACTTGGTGCAAGCTGCTAATAAAAATCCCTTGCATGTCATCGTCGATGAGGAGGATCCCAGCTACGGGTAAGTACTGACGCAGATGCCATACCTATATCAACAGCTAATTAAGATGGAGGACAGGCGTGAAAATATTTTCACTTGCCGAATGCTTTGACCTGTATATCAAGAATGTCTACGCAGACACCAGACAGAAAACTTTATTGTCATTAAAAAAAATGTATTTGAGAAGATCTCAAGTTAAAGCCGTATTGACCTGTGTATAATTATTATCGTCAAGTTTTGTGTCCTTTTGCTCGTTGTTTATATGTGTTTCTTCAGATCAACTGAACTTTTGTATCTAGTTTATATATTCTTGCGACTCTTTCAACTTATTAAGTGCGGTTTTGTGATTCATATAATTCTACACTCACTCAGAATCAAACAAACAAACAAACAAACAAACAAACAAACAAACAAACAAACAAACAAACAAACAAACAGAAGTATTCCAAAAGCAGAGACACACACACATTCACAAACACTCTTATGTGACTATGAAACCTCAGTAAAGTGTTTGTATTTCTGACATTCAGACAAGACATCTTCAAGACTTTCTGCGAGAAGCTGTTGGAACAAGTTCCTGATCTCCGTCTGTGGGCCGCATCCTGCCTCCATGGTCTCTCACCCAATGGCTGGGAACAGGAATACTTAACCCTACCCCTCCGCTCTCCTCCCACGGTGGTAAGAGAAGTTGCAAAAGCAGAAGAAATCAGATTCAGCAAAGACGTTAGAGACTACAGCGCCACCGGAATACCCAGCCACACAGATGGCCCGAGGTTAAAGTTCATTGGTCGAGGTCACTCGCGATTCAGCCCAAAAGACTGTGAAGAATGCGGGAGAGAGCTGGGCCGATTCTTGTGGAGTCTGAGGGACCCAGGTAAGTGAACTGTAGTTCCGAGAATGTTTATTTTCTTCTTTTTCTCCCATCGTAGGTTACTTTCATTTTCGTGTCCACGTAGACTTGTTTCAGTCTAAAGCAGGTTTATTTCTACAGAAAACAATTCCCGTATGCGTCTGTTTTGGTTGCAAAATGTCAACTTTAGTTGGTTTATTTGAGATAGTTTTAGTTGTTGTCCACTGAGCAATGCACGACCATGATTTCCCTATGTAATATGTGGAAAAATCATGAATATAACGATAGCTCCTGAGTCAACTTTACACAGAGTTCCTACATAACACAGCGCCATTGTGTATTCCATTTTAAATGACTTTAAAAAATTCAATTAAAATACATTGTAAAATCGGCATCTTTCTCATTAAGTTGATTTATGTTTACCAATTATTCTTTTGAACTGTAATTCATTCAAAATGGACTTTAATGCAATCTGTATAAAACAGCTTGAATTTTAAATTCTTTAAAAATTAATGTTTAATGCATTGAGAAGGTTTTTATTGTCTACAAACCCAATTCTGCCAATGTTATACAAGAGGAAAAAACTACTTTGGAGTACTTAGTATTATGTGTGTGAGTTTACACCACGATCAACACGAACGTCATCAGCGAAGCATTAAAGTTGTTGAGAAGTTTATAGCTTTTCACAGTAAGACTCTTCGTTTTTCCTTGTCCATTTTTATATTTTCTTAAATAGTATTTGCAAAAAGACTTTAAAGTTTTTAGTTTTAATATTGTCAGCTTCAGAATCATCCAACTCTACCAGTCCTGCATGTGGCAACACAGCTCCATCGTCCCCCGATCGTCTGCAGTGGAGAGACATGCTCGTGCTGTGGTGGAGTGACATCGCAGTTGATGAGCCTGGACTGGAGGAAATAAACAACCCCAATGGGTTGTCCGGACGGCGATTAGAGAGCGATGAAGACACGAGCGATGAAGACACCAGCGATGTCTTGGATTCCGAGAGTGGACTTAGCGTTCGGAATATATGGTCTGGACTGATGTCAGAGTGCGTTCCAGTAGAGGCGATGGCACAAGACAACATCGATGACGTGGCCACGGCTGCCAGTGACGTAGTGTGGGTGGCTGACTATGACGCCGTCCGAGGCCTGGAGCGGAAAGTCGTCGTTTGTGTGGATCTTCACGGCCTTGAGAACAACCCTGTCCGCCTGCACGCCATGTCGAGATGCACTTCACAGTTGGTGATTGTCTCTCACTCTCCTCATGTTCATCGAGACGGTAGCCCGCCCTTCAAAAAGTTGCGTTGGTGATAAACAGATGATAACAGTCATTTTTTTAATGCTTTTTCCCAGCACCAAAGGGAGATTTCAACGAAAAAGCAAGACGAACACGATAGATACTAGTGGAGAATTTAAAGTTAGGGTAAGTTTCAGAAAAAAAACCAGAAAACAGAACGAGCTATAAGGTCTGAAATGTACCTAAGGGCGAAGACTGTAACCCTTAAAATGTTTGTTGAAACAAGATGTTCTGCTCCTGTCACCTAATCAAAGCTGATAATCAGAGGGTCTAGAAGTTTGACAGGTGGTGTTTTTTGGGGACGATGGAAGAAAGAAAACTTATCAGCGCTACATATAAGATGTCTGCCATGACTACGTCATATATAAGTCATAGAAAAGACAGAAAAAGATGAACTGAGAAAGAAATAATGAAGACATAGTACAGAATGTGTTAGATTAAGTAAGTGTAACATAATTTTACATGATGTTTTGATAGTTATAACTTCTT
>SRHC01003063.1:0-21557 GCA_004794325.1 Pomacea maculata
TAAACTGCAACACTAGTTTTAGTAGATTAGGAAGTCAACAGGAAGTCAACAGGAAGTCAACAGGAAGTCTGATTGTGACTCCAGAGAGACCACATTGAATGTGAGACAGGCTTGGAAGTGGGTTTGGACTAGATTCCTTTAATGATTAATTTAGTGTGTGTGCTTTATCTCTCCTATCTCTTACTTCCATCTCTGTTTCCAGGGCTGGCTGTGTTGCCGTGATAGAGCCACAGTGGCTGGCTCTCGTAGAACACACCCTTCCGCCTGTGTGTACGTGTTCTTGCAGGGAAGGGGAGGTGTGTATACAGATTGGAAAAAAAGTTGTATACTGTACTAAGTTTTAAACAATCAGTAGATAAAAATCGGGGTTGCTCCCCGACGATGAACACTGGCGATGTAGCGTTGAGAGTTTGCGTGTTTTTATTTTACAATGATTACTCTGACAAGATTTAAATATATTAAACATTAAGATTATGTTTATCTTTTTGTTTGTTCTCTTTCTCTTCTTTTGCATTTTCTATTTCTTAATAATTGGATGACTTAAACATTAAAATATGCACATTCGTTAATAACACAATGAAATCGAACAAGACACTACACTATTCTGTATTAGGCAGAAACTGACCTATTGGAGCATGAACAATACAATAAAATAAAATATTTGCTTGTTGATGTGTTAACGTTTACCACAAGAAAATGTGTTAAATGCGCGAATGGGTTTCTTTTATAAAAACATGATTGACAGATCTGGTTTCTGAAAAAGTTTTAGTTGCAACATTTATTTGTGCAACGATGAGACATGATTTTATGTGGAGAGGATGTTGCCCTATACATGGCCTCTTAAGTGAACGGCTCAAAGACGGGAGAAGACCGCGAAAACTGTCTGCTAGCTTGATAACGTTAAAGGTTAATGTGCTGAGACCAACACCCTTTAACAGTTTACACACTTTTTAGAAAGGCTGGTTGATACGCTCGCTCTCTAGAAAGAACACACGGATGTAGCTTCAAGAGGTTGTGAAGTGTTACTTCCTTTGTGTGGAATTGGATGTGTCATTTTCTTTCTACAGTAGTTTTCTTCTTCTTCTTCTTCTTCTTCTTCTTCTTCTTCTTCTTCTTCTTCTTCTTCTTCTTCTTCTTCTTCTTCTTCTTCTTCTTCTTCTTCTTCTTCTTCTTCTGCTGATGCTGATGCTGATGCTGATGCTGATAATTAAGGGTTAACCGTGAGACGAGGTTTGCAGAAGGTGTTTGGTGGGAATGAGGTAGAAAATTGACTCAGATCGAGATATTAAAGGAAGAAGACATGCCTGAAGCACGTGCTCGTATGGTCAGGATTTGCAACAAACAGAAGCGTTTACCTCTTATTTTATTCTAGTGTTTAGTGTCAACTCGCAGCATTTATTTCTTTAATGAATATTTGGTTTTATATTGAAATGTCTGATTAGTCTCCTTAAAAAGTTTTCATCGGTGATGACGGTGCACTAGTTGCTTAATTTGGAGATTTCATTAGTTAACTTCTCCATCAACAGACGAAGAAACAAGGAAGGTGTTCTGCAGAAATAATGAGTTCTGTCTGACATGAACTACGTGCGGAAACAATTGAAGCCACATGATATTTTCTCATTTTGTGGCTTGAGTAGTATAATTAGACTTAATGTAGTCAGCAAACCTTATTAACAGACAAACGTCGTCGGGCTAAACAGACTAACATGAAGAAAGCTGCAGCAACCGAGCACATTATCTCTCTCACACACACCACAAACCACACACACACCACACACACACACTCTAACATGTGCATATCATAACACTTTGCTTTCTTTATAACATAAATTCAAGACATGAACTTGTCTAGCGTCAGGGAACGTGCCCCATATTTTTGTGTTGTTTATTGCGATTCTGTCAAACGATAAAAAGATTCTGGTATCACTGCATTCTTTTGTCATTTTACTTTTGACTTTTCCTCTTCACATCCTTCATCGTGGCTTGTTGCTGACTTTGTTGACGCCGTAAGGTAACTGCTACATCTGAAGACAAAAAAATTAGAAAGTGTTTTGTGACGATAACAAGCTAACATCAAGTATGGGCGTGACGAACACACTAAGTGGATTATTTTCTCTGTGTCACGTGATCGCCTACAGCAGCTAAAGGTCGAGTTTATGTTTACTGTATCAAGCAATGTTTATGTAAAATTACACGACCTTTGACATCGCTGTCTCACCCTGGCTGTTACACAGCGCAGTTTAAATTTACTTTCTATTCAAACACTATCTTTCTCTCTCTCACACACAGCATGCAGTCCCAGAGGACGATACATTTCCACACACACAAAAAAGATTATGTAAGTTGTACGCGACAAACTCCTGACAAAGGAATCATATCTCTAATGACAAGTGGTTACTGATGTTTGCTCAGAAAATCATTTCATTTAGACCGGTGTTGTGTGTGATTAGTGTTTGTAAGAATACGTGTACGAGAAGCTTTTTCAAAGCGAACGAGAAAAATCATTTGGTGATAACATCGACCCCTGTGTACGGCGAGCGAGTCCAGTGTGTCTTCGGTGACCTTTGTGCCTGAAATTAGTAACGCCATTGAAATATTACGATAAAATACGAAGATCCAAATACTGTTTGTAGGTAAACAGAGACATGACAGATTGATGCACAAACATTATATAAACATGCACGAAGTCCTAGATATGTATTGAATATTTAAAAAGAGCGAACGCACAGACCAAGCTGGATGTTATTTTTGAGAACATGGATATGGTCATCATGACTTGTGTAGCTACTCAATGAGGCAGTTCCAATAACATTACTTAGTGTTAGCTGGTCCACTAAGAAGAATTCCCATCTTTTGTCCATTGACACTAATACGCACAATCTGACTTTTAAACATACAGATATATTGTATTCTTATGTAGTTTATTATCGTTGAAAAGTCAAAATATTGCTAGGTTATTAGCTCTGTGGGTAGATGAGAAACAAAAGTTATAACGGAACCAAATGTCTCGCTCAGATCTTAATGAGAATTCACAAATGTTGTTGTATATGTTTCTAATTGTACATCTATCGGTTACTTACCTCTGCTGGAGTTTTGTTATTTATGGTGCCTGCAGCAAAAGTCACAAATCCTCCGACAGATTACGACTGTTACAAAGTTACAAAGTTCTCGCCGACGCAAACACGCAAAATAGCAAAGACTTGAAGAAAGCCCCATGTGTGTACTAAGATGTCGATGTTTACCAACTTGTGACATTTTACTAGGATGTTTGTTTATTAACATGTAATAATTTATTTCCCAAACATCTCACAAAATCAGACTACAAGTGTTTAGTGGGGTGTGAAGCAACAATAATTTCTTGCGTACCTTCAGTGATGACATTAAAGCCAACAGTTAGGTTTCCATGATCGTTGCTAAACTCCAGGTGGTAAAACCCTCTCTCAGCTTGTGTCACACTTATGTTACATGTAACTGAAGCAGGTGAAAGAGGGTTGGCAAAACAAGTTGTATGTATTGGGTTTTTAGCTAAGGGTAATCGGAGCCTCTCAATGGAATTTGATTTCTGGAAGGTCACTGCTGTGACCTGTGGGGTCGGCAATGCTGTCATTTCAATGAGGGGGTTTCTGTTACCGCTTTGCATATTAATAAACAGGACCTCTTCTCCAGATTTCTTCCTTTTTGGAGCACCTGCAAAATTTACGTTTGAAAATATTACACATGTTACACACTATGTATAACACATTACACATTATGCATCTTTACTCCCTTTCGAAAATCAAGTGCGCAATTTTTACTCTTCCGTCGTAATTAGTCTTTGTATCATGCATGAAAAAATTACAAGTCTCTTTTCGTGAGTGATGCATTTGTAAACATGGGGCTAACTATTATCATCTTTAGCTTTGAACCGTTAACAAACTGATGTACGGAACAATTTAAAAAAATTTTCTTGCAAGCAAGACATGAAGCAATCAGTATTTTAGCCACGTTACTTACAGCACACAAAGTCAATTAAAGAATGTAAAACAAAATTTTAAAATATGTTATTGAGTATACATGTCTTAATGCTTAAAATCTGAAAATAAACACTAAGATGAAAAATAGAGTATTGAAACGCTCTCACAAAACAAAAGTTACTAGCTCGCAATTCCTGCAAATTTGTCAAACTTTACAGATTTTACAGATGTGTAATTGTCATTGTAGACAACCCCTACACATACTCACACGTGACAAGCAGCAAGACCGACTGAGTGACACTGCCGTCTCCATTGTTCACCTCACACGTGTAGTCACCAGACTCTTCGCACTGAGCTTTACACATGAAGAAGCTTAACTCTCGGATTTTCTCATGAGACTCGATGTCGCCCTCAGCACGTGACGTCAGCTCGCGACGGTTTGACCCCCCGACAAGCCGCATGCGAGGGGCTGGACGTCCACTTGCTACACACGTCATGTTGACATCGGAGTTCTCAGACACACTCACAGTCTTGTTGTCTTCGGCATTTAGCTTGAAGCTCAGCACAGATGGCGGGTCTGATAATAGAGCAAAGTATGGTTATTGTGCTTCTTATTTAAGTACAGCTGCTTGTCACCAGGCTACTTCTTGAGCATTTACTACCAGTATGTAGTACCAGCTGTGAATGGTAGGTATTTAATTGTAAAGTATGTCAGCTGTAAAAGTCTTTATAGTTAATTTTACTTCAAAATCGTTCTTTTCTAATAGAATTCAGCTCTTCAAAATTGCTAAGATTATGTAAAACAACATAACAAAACACTTTTGCAAAATATCAGTAAGAATTTCCAGCGAAAATGTCACTGTGATGGCTTAGATGCTTTACTGTCTTTATTAATTATAATTATTCTTAGCCGTTAGCTTAGAGATGACAAAATATATAAACTTTATTGTACAATGATGCTCAGCTGCTAATTTCATTCTATAGCTAAAGTAACTACACATTGACTTCTCAAAAAAGCAGTTTATTAAAATTATACATAATTATATATTAGATACACCATACATATAAGACAATTGCATAACAGATTACTTATTGATGGCAATAAGAACTTTACATTGTACAATGAGGGTGAGTTGGTAATCTGATGACAGAGGGAGACGCTGATCATTAGTCACTCGACCAGTTTCTACAACGCACGTGTATTGACCATCGTCTGTTGTGGGTTCTGCTGCGATAATATTTAGCTTCTCGGTGTTACTCCTGGTTTTCCCAAACCATTTAAAAGAAGCAGGAGGTGGGTTACTGTCGGCTTGGCACAGAAGTGTAACATTGTGACCCCGGGTCACTACACACACATGTGGTGCCGTCTGTGGACTACACGTGGCGACATCGGAGATGATCGTGATGACCGGTGGGTCTGCAAAATAAATCAAGTACTTTAATATGTATTTCAATTATAAAAATGTTCTCGCTGCTTAGTATCCTCCTTTTGTAAGCGCATTGTTTTGAAAATAATACTAATCAGATTTAAGGCGTCAGTTAATTCATGAAATAATTTTACACATTCAAATAGTTATTTTTTAGCCTTGTGCAAACCTAGGGGTCGTATTCAACAACACTTTGTCCTATAACTCCCATCTTTCTGGCATTGGTTTTTTTGCTTAAACCTACCTATCAACCCACTTAATAATAAACATTGTAGCCATAAAGCAAAAGAGGATCATGACAAACCAATGGCACTTTTGTCGTGTACAAGTTAATTACACGAATATCTACTTCTTGAGTCTAAATAGATATGATATTTTGTCAATCGTCTTACTAATTGTACGTGTGTACATTATTGACTCACAGTAAATTTCCAGTAGAAAACTGTCGCTATGACCATGTTGCAGGCCGTTGCCATATTTGACTGAGCAGCTGACGTTCTTTCTATGATTCGTTCTCCTCACATTGTCAAAGATCAGGTACTCGCCGACAGGACGACCACCTGCGGTCTCTGGCCAGGTGTAGTTATCTGCACGTTCATCTGCCAGTGCATTCTCACACTTTAAAGTCACATTTGTACCCGCTAACAGTGGGTAAGTCGTAGATGTCACAGTAACAATATACAGAGATACGTTTTCTGTAAACAAAAAAGAAAAAAAATGTTACATATTAATTTTAGACATTTTGTAATATTTATGTCTATAAACTTGTTCATTTAAATATAGATTAGTCACAAAACAAAAAACAAAAAATATACATTAAAATTGTTAACTATATTTTGCCCCGTTTTTAAACATATTGCATTGTGAGGAGGACATCACTAAGTACAGATCACGTGGGTTGTCTGTCATCCCCATCTGTCCTGGTGAAACTATCACAAAGTTAAAATCTTCGATTTAATCAGCGCATAGTGATTCAAAATGTTTGAGAACAATGGTGTGGCAAAAGTAAAGGTTACAAGCAGCTAGAGAATTAAAAGAAAAAAAAATTCATGTCTCGATATGGCAATGGTTATTAAAAGCCAAACTTAAGGACGTCATTACCTACTAAATTAACATCAATTGCAGTTACATTTGTTGAGAAGTGATATGAATATGGAATGTTTACAGATTGCTTTATTAACGATAAACATCCATATATATTATTAGCATATGATCAAGTTGTGTGAGTACAATTTCACACACACAAAACCAATAAAAGAGAAAAGATGTAAGAAAACTTTGAGTAGAAAGAGCATAAATGATATTCGCGTATATTATATGTAAACTTGTTTTTACTGTTACTGCAGACGACGCCCAGCTCCTCTGTATCACACCGTTCTCTAATACCACGGATGCGGTGATCACATGCGAAGATACTTGTCTCGTTCCCTGAACACTTCAGGTCAATCATCACGAAGCCTGTTTCTTGCCTTGGGCCAAAGGTGGACGCCCGGGTAATTAGTGCTGCGCCTCTGAGACAAGAAAAGGAAAATTTCATGAGCTGCTTGTACTTACAGAACATTTATTTGCATGTAAGTACTAAATGTGGACTTTACATTGGTATTATTGAACTATCTTTTGACGACATTTCCAGCGGATATACACACACGACCGGCCGCACACACGCACGCACAGACAAATATAGAATAGCAAGCCTACTAGCAAATAGTATGACAAACGCACTAGCTCAAAATCTGAGTTCTGTTTCCTAAACTGTTTTTTATCACAGTAAGGAGACTTGTCAGTTGTACCTTGTGTTATTAGTTTTTATCTAAGTGCAAGCAATCCTTAAAGTTATTATTTACAAATCTTACTAAAGTATCTTACGATTCAAGCCTCAGTTGACTACAGATGACGTGAGCAGAGCCAGTGGAGACTTTGCCACACAAACTACTCGTTCTTCCACCGACATTGATGTTCACACGACCCATGTCATCCTTGATACGACGTGTGCCAGCCAGACTAAGGTGGTCATCTTGAGACATAATAATGTCATTTTGCCATCATTCCATTAGCTATACCTGTACTTTTGTAAACTTTACTTTTACACACAATGCAAATATTAATGTTAGCTAAATGTGAATAATTTAATCATTCAGAAAACTGTCAAACATTTTAAACAAGAAATCTGAAAATAATAACGATTGTGTTAAAGGCACACTTTGAAAGTTTTTACAATAAAATGAACGTTAAACAAAAACATCGTTGCTCGTTGAAGTAAACTAAAGAATATAAATCTTTTTAGTTACCCTTTTGTATGCAATGAGGTAATCTTTAAAATATTTTAAAATGTTTTTAATTTATTGATTTTGCAGGCAGGAAAACCTCCCTACGCATTTACTTTGGAGTTTTGTTTTGTATTGAGGCCAAGGGTATAATCGTTTTATGAAGTACCTTACATGGTCTTATTGGGATCTGCACTGCACACTGTCTAACCCTGGGGTGGATTTAATGTTATCCACTGAGCGACTTCCAGATAATCATCTTCTGTAGCCAATTTCATGATGTAAATAAACAAAAGCGAGATCTGTATTGGTGACAAACACTTTTTACAGCTGTGTCCCTAAGCGGTTTTAAAAGAGCAGCAAATAATTATAATTGATTACTTCCACACCGCCACAGAAACTTCGTTCCCTAGGTAAAGATATGCAGATGACAATAGGTTAGAAGCCATTTTGATTTCTTATTTTTAATATTTACTTTCAGATTAATACGTGTCTCATCTTTGTGATTAAAATGATAAGGTTTAAAACTTCTATTTTTTTTTTAGTACTTACTAAGTTACGTGTCTCTAGTATCAAATGAAGACAATATCTCTTACCGAGTTTACAAATCACACCCACGTCGTTGCTATGACTACAGTTGTGTTTGAAGACACCGCTGTGGTTACAATTGGCCAGACTACTTTCTGTGCCATCACACACGAGGTTGTCAAGCAGAATGTTGGCCTCATCGCCGCCAGGGCCAAACATGAATGACCCCACAGGGAAAGCTTTAGAGCTGTAAGAGGTTACTGACAGTGTTCTTAATGGTAATCATTTTAAATTTTAAAAAAAATATGCAAATAAATCACTTCTATTTTAAAATATTCTGCTACACAGCCAAAATGTGCATTATTCAAAAGAAAAATGCATGTTATGTTTATAACGCACTACCTTCAAGAAAGCATGCAATAGAATATTGAAAGGATGTGAATTTCAGCCTTTGTAAATATTGACTAAGTAGTAAACTGATAGTATTGTAATTACACACGTGTCAAAATAAAGCATTTTGCAGGCCACTTGCGCCTCTTTAACTCCAAAACCACTGTCACACACTGTGTTCCATTTTTGTCTGTAAGAAATCTCTAGACGTCCAGCTCTGTCTCCTCCATTAGACTGTCGTACACTCCAATCAGACGACATCCACTTGTCATCTCTAATTCTCTCACCTTTGAACAATAAGAGCAACAATGAATTTACACAAAAATGCCTTTTATAGTAAATCAGAGGTTTACAAAAAAAAAATTAGGCGTTACAGTAAAAAGCATAAAGCTTATTTTGTCGTACTAAAGGCCATTATCTCTCCACGTGTCATAGTTGCTGCTGTTGTATAGTGTTGTATTTGACTAGAGTGAGTCTTGTGGCCCAACACCTCTGACTTCAGCACTTCAGGTTTACCTGCCCTTAGTTTACAGTCTGTACATCTTGCCGTGCTAACACAAGAAAGTTGTTTGCTGGGATCCCACCCCATGACCATATCTTATAACGCGGCTGAGCAGCTTCATGTCAACACCAGCCCTCCCACTAAGACAGAAATCACCAAAGCTATCAAAAGCATGAAAAGCGGCAAAGCAGCAACCCCGGATGGCATATCCCCAGAAGCACTAAAGGCACACTCAGAAACAACAGGAAAATTTTACAGCCCCTTCTACACAAGATCTGGAAACAAGAGCTCGTACCAACAGACTGGAAACTAGACCACCTGGTCAAGTTACCGAAGAAAGGAGACATCCTCTCTCAGTGCCAAAATTGGCGGGGGATCATGCTGCTGTAGAAACTTAGTCAAGTATAATCAGGGTAATTCTAGAGAGACATGAGAATGCAATAGACAAGAGACTGAGACCAGAACAAGCAGGGTTTCGCCAGAATAGGTTATTCGCTGACCACATTGCCATCTTTTGTATCACCTTTGCTATAGATGTGTACATCCCATTCTGTGAAAAAGATTAAAATGACTCGCCATTGTTATATTGTAGGACGTGCAATGATTTTTTCGAACAGCTTGCAAACTTTTTTTGTGAGATAGACATTCTGCAGGTAACCCAATGAGCAGCCTTCCACCTCTTCAAAACAATTCTTTATCTCTATTCTATGAGTGGATCTTTGTGTACAGGAACATTTTCAACCTGGATTTCAGGTTTCCAAATAATTTATGCACAATATAGCATGCTTTTCTTAAATATTATTTACATAATTGAACATTATTTATTTATTATGTAACAATGGTTTATATTATTTTCTGTGTGACTGTATGTTTTTGTTTGTTTTTCTGGGTTGTTTTACTTTTTCGTAAAGCGTCATGAGCCTGCCTATATGACTGGAATATTGCGCCATACAAATTCACTGTAATATGAAATATGTAATAAGTAAATTAACTTTTTATGTTCTCAGTAAAGGTCCCTGATCTGCCCTTGAGACCATACAGAAATCGTTTACTGCTTGAACTTACCCTCTCGATAGCCTGAAATTCCTGGCGGACACCGGACTGCAACAGATATTTTTATACAAAAAAATTGCTGTATACATTTAATTAGAGACTTGTATATCAGTAAAGTTGAGCTGATGCCACTTACACCAAGTCTCATGAGAACAACTTTGTAAAAGCATTCACCATAACTCTCTTGCTCTTTCTCTCACTCACACCCATTTTTTTTTTACCGTAACACGCGTTGCATTCACATAGAGAGTAGTGCACCTCTCACCGCCTTTAATATTGCACAATAGCTACACTAGCAAACTATTTTTTTTGAAAAAAATCTTATACTGGCGGTAGATATTTTTAATTGTTTCTGATATAAAGTTCCCCAGGTAAAATTACAAAAGAGTAAGTCCAGACTAGATTGATTTTCTTCATCAAAAGTATCATTTTTAAACTTGCTGAAATTAAAAAAATACGATAAAAATTATAACAATAAAACATGTGTAGGGTGTACTGATTTGTCAGTGGAATTAGCGTTTTTCAAGAAGCAATCACTTGTTATAATTCAATGATTCAATGCGTTAATAAAAAGCTTTTTTTCCGAAAAACAACAAAATCAACAAACATGAATCTTGGTTAAACTTATTGCACGTACTATAGCTGGCATAGAGATGAAATACTTTAATCGTTTAAGTGGTGTAATGTTACATACACGAGTTGTGTGTACTTTATGGCCAGTATTGCAAAGCAGTCACGAAACACTACAATCGAATATGTCTATTTATATATCAAGTTTAACTGTCAGTTACTAAAAGAATAAACTAAATAGTTTTAAATTAGTTAAAAATAGACAAAAGGCTTCTCTCTGGATATTTCCTATCGCACGTTATCCCCGGATGCTAATGTTCGAGTAAAACAGTTTTTGTCTACAACTTTAAATATGTCTAGCATAAAACTTCCTTTAAACTTGGCAACCATCGTTTACTGTATCTGCCACACAACTGACCATTCCCTACACAACAGCCACATCTTCAGTCTGGACAAGAAAGCACGTTCTATCCTAAGACACGTGACTGAAGTGCTGTAGTTCTTGCACTGTTTGCTGTTTTCGTTTTCCTTTGGCACAGAACAGTGAGGGACTATACAATGTCTTCCCAATACCTTTTATCTTGCTTTGTCAAGCATACTTAAAACCTTGGGACCTTCTAATATTGAATGGATCTTTCTTGTTGCAGATGAGTTTCCTGGATGCAGCAGATGCTGAAGTTGTTTTTTGGGCGTAGATACTCCTCTAGTTTAGTTGATTCCGGTAATATTTTTGTTTTTCATGCTGCTTTGGCCAGTTGCTCTTTATCCACATGCAATGTTTCCACAGGATGCTCTAAAGGGACCTCCAGTCACTGAGCGTAGATAACCATTCTGTCTGCAGCCCTCCTACCCTTCAAAAAAGATGTTATATCTGTTCTATGAGTAGACTTGTGTGGACAGAAACAATTGCAGCCTGGATTTCAGTTTTTCTGATGATTTGTACACAGTTGAGCATGCTTTTACTAAATATAATTTATAAAATCTAACATTTTTTATTTATTATCTAACTATGGTTCATATTATTTTCCTTGCTTTTGTTTTTTCTTGATTTTCTGGGTTTCTTTTTTTGTAAAGTGCCATGAGCCTGCCCATATAACCGGAATATTGCGCCATACAAATTAACTGTATTATGTAAATTGACTTGTCATGTGTTCTCAGTAAAGGTCCCTGAGCTGTCCTTGATACCATGTAGAGATCATTTACTGTTTGAACTTACCATGTTTTGAGTATTTTGGCGGACACCAGCCTGCAACAGATATTTTATACAAAGAATTTGGTGTATCCATTCAATTAGCTACACTAGCAAACTATTTTTTTTAAGCACAATTCTTATACTGGTGGCAGCTGTTTTTAATTGTTGCTGACATAACGTTCCCCAGGTAAATTTACAGAAGAGTAAGTCCAGACTAGATTGATTTTCTTTGTCAAAAGCATCAAAAGCATCATGTAAAAAGCATTGTTGAAATTAAAAATACGATAAAAATACAACCGTTTTTTGTCAACAAGTTTAAATATGTATAGTAGAAAACTTCCTTTAATCTTGATAATCAACGTTTACTGTAACTGCCACTCAACTGACCGTTCCCTACACAACAGCCACCCTTTGAAGTCATGGAAAAGAAAACACGCTTGCTTTTAAGACCGTTGACTCACTTAAGCTACATGAACCTCTTGCATTACTTATGTCATTAAAAATAAGCCCGATACCCTAGAAAGATGTAATGGAAGGTTTCTGGACCACGTGATTAAACAGAAGGTGTGGGATGTGAGGCGAAAGTACGGAAGGTACAAACTTAAATCTTATGGGCAGTTTTTCCCTTTGGTGATATATGTAATTTTTTATTTAAAAACTACCACTCAGCTTTCTGATATATAGTTATTTTTTCACAATTTTATGAATAGTAACTATAATGTGATGAGTAATGGAAACATCTTGTCTGAAAGGGAGCTGACAACAGTAGGAGTCAGAATACGACGCACTGTTTGTGACCTTGTAGGACAAAAGGTTTCCCAAACTCTGCCTAGAAAATGTTTGGTAAACAAGTTACCTGTGTAACCATGATCAATGCTTCTAATGGGCTGCCTCCATGGGCTATTTCTATATGCATGTCATCTTTCGCAGGCTTTACTGAATTATCTACTTCAAAACTATAGTTCTCTGTTGGGTCAAGCTGTACTTTTTGCCACAGAATGTTAACAAAGTATACAATACCAGTCTGCCTGGCACTGCTGTCTTCGGATTTATTTCAATCCGCCCTTAACTGTAAGTGCAGAGCATAAACACCAAGTCTGAGGAAGTAAAGCGAAGTATTAAAAACAGGTTTTTTCTTTTGGGTGTGGTTTTGTGTAGTTAAATCAGAGGGTATAGTAGTTAGCCCACCCCAGCACTAAGGTAATGAAAAGACAAAAGCTGGTGACAACTGGTGCTTTCAGCTCATGTTTTACGCAAATAAGCTTATTTAGATTATGATAAAGCCCTGATCATATGAATGTCCCATAAACAGTCATGACGTCTGTCTTTTCTTCTGTCTGTGCTTGCTTATGTTTAGAGATTTGTACCAAGAGGACGGAAAGATGGATGAAAGTGGTACCCAAACAAAATCTGAGGCGATAATATTTCGTACTGAGCTCTGTAAAACGATTTGAAATTTTACACCTTTCTAGTCTTTTAATAAGCGGTGTGCAGGTGACCCATGCAGCTATGATTTGTAGCCTGCAAAGTTCATTTACTGTTTGAACTTACCAGGTCGAGGTTTGTAGAAGGGGGAGCAACACTCTCCTGCAAGAAATATTGTTCATCATGCATTTCATAAGCGTTTTCTGTATCAGCAAAGACGGGATAATGCAGCGTATTAGTAAAAATACAAAAACGTTATAAGCATAAAAACTTTTAGGAGATAATAAAAAGTATTGCTATGCACATAAAAATTGCGTTTTTGCTAATCACAAAACACTACCGATGCATATACCTGCGATATGGATATCAAGTTCAACTGTAACTTACTAGGATTCCATAGGCTCTCCGTGATGAACATGAGACGGAAAAACAATAGGCCAACGGCTACTTTCTGGAGATGCACCATCGTATATTATTCCCAGATGCTAATGTTTGAGTCAACTGCTGTTTGAAAACAAAAGTTGTGCATATGTAGTATAAAACTTCATTGCTCTTGACAGCCAACGGAATTTCTACACAACTGACTGTTCCCTATACACAGCCAGCTCCTAAGCTCTGGACCAGGAAGATCTTTTGCTCGTCAGGCACGTGACTTCACTCGTGATTTGAGCTACATGTACTCTCTGAGTTACTCATGTCATCCAAAGTAAGCTCGGTACGTTAAAAGGAGGGAGTGAATGCTGTCAGGATCACGTGGTTAAAGAGATAGTGATGGGTGTAAAATGCAAAGTACGGAATCCAGAAACTTAATGTATAGGGTCAGAATACACGTGCTTATTCACACAATTTTATGAACTTGTAAGGAAGTTTTCCCTAAAACTGCATTAAAAGTATTTTAGACAAGTTTCCTGCATGTGTTCTACGACCACCTTAGCTTTAGGTGGTCTTTCTTCAAACGCCATTTAAAGATCCATTGCTTCCTTTACTAACCACAAAAAATCATTTGCTTGAAAGTCACTTTGTTCTGTTCAAGCTGTAGTTTTTCTACAATGTGTTAACAACGTGTATTTTGAAAAGCATAGTTAAGAAGCTATTTGCATCATACGTATTATAAGTAGAAAGTTCCAAGAGGATACACTAAAGACATTTTTTCCTAATTCACGATCTTCTATTTGTGGTTGCACAGTGACACTACATTAATAATAATAATAACTATTAAGTATACACATACCCCCTCCTCACGCCATTTATAAACTGGCTATACTACACAGACATTTCTGCACTTGTACAACCAAATTCATAGGCTGAGATTTTACTAGATAAAGCCTTTTCATTTGCTCATCCTGTGGATTTCCACTAAAAGAAAATTTATAACACATATTTGTAAGATAGTTCATTGTCAACAAAGATGTGCATACTATTCTTTTTTTCAAATTTTGTCGTCTACACAAAAATGTCCAGTTTACATATTTTCTTAATTTAACAAATAAATTACTTCTCTCGATTGGTCTGAAAACGAAAGTACACCGAATGAATGATAGGCAATAACGAGCTATAGGTCAAATGTAGACAAGAGACTAACCAAATTCTTTTGAAGATGTACCCAGTCTAAAGGGAGAGAACTTGGTTAGCATTGACAACGTCCCAACTCAGCTGCTTAATCAGTCACGAGTCGGATCCCTCCCAAAATGAAAACAGCAAACTGTCCAAACTAGAGAACCACAAACCTTATCAGCCACCTAAGGAAAGGGACAAAAATGATAGACACCAGTGTTTACAAAGCTGTATATTCCTAATGTCTACGTCACTTCCCAGAAAGGCCGTTACAGGGAACTGCCAATGTACATTTATTGTCTTTCCGTAATACTCTTGGGTCAGTTTTTTTTCCCACAAGAAGAGACCACAGAAAACCCTCCTTGATGATGACTTTAGTCAACAACAGTACTGGCCTCCCCTTCGAGGGTATCAGCGTCCAGTCACTCTCCGTATTTGAAGTCAGTGGAATAAGTTCATTTTGACCTTTAGTAACCATCTAGCAATAGTTTTGAAATAAATACTAGAAAAATTTGAAAAATTGATTATGTAGTTTAGACCTGTGTTTTTAGTCGCATAAGTGAACACGGATGGTTGATAAAAGATTGTGAGGACTCGGTGTAGCCTCTTAAATGCTGCATCAAACAAAGGACTTTTAATCATAATTTCAAACTTTGACAGGCGTTATTTTTTTCATTATAAAAACCAGATGAAACATCTCCACACTATGGTCTGTAATTTTTTCTTAGATTTTATTTTGTTTTATCTGAAGACAAGAACAAGCGCTACGGCAAAGTTAATTACAGCTTTAATATAATGTGCCTTCACATTAAATGATGATTGTTTACTTCTCAGACATTTTTGTAATACATACAATCAGTACTGAAATTGTCAAAGCTAAAATTGTTTAATCACTGATTATAACTTTCTTTAGATTTTTTAAAAGTCAGAGACAATAAAATTAAAAACTTGTCACCGTATGGTATAAATGAACCTAAATTAATAATTTAATTGTTGTTTATTTTTGAAAACTCGCAAATTAATCATTTTGTACTGAAAAGTTTGTGTAGTCTGATACTGTTTGTGTCTTGGACTCTCGTGGTAAAATTATTGGAAGATCTGAAGATGAGAAGATTAAAACCGAGCAAACTAAAGATGTGTGTGACCTTAAGATAAACGCTGCCATTAGAAAGAAAACATTCATGAGAACTCAACAACTAGAGAAGACTTAACGATGTCAACACAGATGTAGTGAAGTATTTGTCTCCGGCATTAATTTGTAGTGTAAATGTGTGTGCGTGTGTGTGTTTTCGCGCACACAAAGAAGATGGGTGGTGAGAGAGTAGAAATGTCTTAATACTATCTCGTAAAAGATTTTAAATAGGAAAAAAATATTTGCTGAGTGCTTGAGTGACTAGCGTTTAAGTCCGGTTGTTTTTTCCGTCGGCCCCATGTGAGTGGATGCAGATAATTTGAAGATGTAGTAAACGGCGTGTAGCCGCAGTCCTGCCTTATATGGTACTCAATACCTAGAATAGTTAATTGGCTTTTTTAACCGGTAAAATCGGATTATTATTTGACTGCCTGACCCAAAATCTGGTCATCATCATTCTCATCGTTGTCGTCATCGTCACCATCAGACTACAAAATCACACTTTGCTGATTTCTTCGTCAGGTGCCAAGACGGTAGATAGCACTTCATGATAAAGGAGTGTGATAGTTACAGACAAAAAACAGATAATACATCTCCCTTTACAGGAGCATCTTTACAGCGTTTCATTAAAAATCAGTAAACATGGGTTGCTGTGATCTTATCACTCACAGCGCCATTTTTGCTGTATAGATATATAATTTTAGCAAAGATACAATTACAGTTATACTTGTTTATAACAAAAGATGTATGTACAGTAATGCTGTGTAGGATGCCGCCTGTTAGCTCCCTGCTGCCCACAGAGACAGGAAAAAATGCTTCTTCCTTTTATGTTTTGTCAACCATTTACGGAAAGCGTTTTAGTATTTTGTACATAAAGTAGAGGAGAATCATCCGTCTACCTAAAAAAAACGGAAATTGAAGTGTTTATTTCAATTGTATTTTTTCATGTCAGCTCGCTGGTTTCATTGGTTAACGGTTATTGTTTGCTAAGACATATAAATGTTCTGAAATGTTTCGGAAGAAACCAGAACAAATCCAAACTGTGCAACAATGTACGATGATAGACGTGTTATATACCTAATCTTTTCTTCACTTCCTACAAATCCCGTTACAAAGAACTGTAAATGTATATTGCGTGCCTCTCCTTAATACTCTTGTGTCGGTGACTGTCCATGACAAAAGACTACAGGAATCCTTCCTTGACGCTGACCTTAGTTAACAACAGTGTTGACCTTCCCTTGTGACATCAGTGTCCAGTCACTCTGTCCATATTCGAGGTCAGTAAAATAAACCTATTTCGACTTTGAAAGTATATCTCTTTTTTACCACCTATCTACAGTTTTCAACTGGTTTGTAAAATAGTAAGAAGGACAGACAATATTTAAGAGCTGTTGTCTGACTTGTTAGAGGCAAAAGTGAAAACGGATGTAGATAAAATAACAAGATTGTGAGGACTCGGTGCAGCCTCTCAAACCAAGAACTGTTAATTAAGTCTTCCGGCTTTCACAGTCATCCTTTCTTGTTCTTGATACAAAGTTCTCAAAAGATCTCAACACTGTGATTTAAACATTTGTTTTAAGATTTGTTTATCTGAAGTACATCAAGAATCGTTGCAACTTCAGTGTAAAAAGTGTGTTTTTATGACAATCCTATTTCGCAAAACTTTTAATATAATGCTTGTATAATACTGTTTCTGACTTTGACTCTCTAGTTGTAGAAACATCGCGGGCCTAAAGATGAGAAGATCAAAACCCAACAAAATGAAGATTTTTGTGCCTTCGGTCAAGATGAACGCTGCCTTTCAGAAGGCAACACTTATCTGTACTTCACAACAAGAGAGGACCCAGAGGTTTGAACACAGATGTAGTGAAGTGTCTCTGAGATATCAATTCGCACAGAAAATATGTGTGTGTGTGTGTGTGTGTGTGTGTGTGTGTGTGTGTGTGTGTGTGTGTGTGTGTGTCTTTTTTTCTGAAATGTTTAGTTTGTTGTCTAAAGCAGAAACACACGGCCCGGAACTGAACAGAAATTTGAGCTACACATAGGAACAATTGTCATTAAAACGAGGTGTCAAGCCTCAAGACAAAGCACTAAATGTAGTCTTAAATACATGTTCGCTTTTATCAGTAGTAATTTTGTAGTAGATATTTGTTGATGTTGATGTCTTTTTTTTCTTTTATTAAACTACTGGGGCTAGTGGCTAAACCATTTAACGAGCATTGTACGTTTTTAACTTTAATAGAGGTTTTGTACAATAATTTTATTAGATGGCTTTAATTTGTTGTCGTGTGTGGCCTTCGTGACAACACAAACGTGACCCATGTGACCCTCAGTTTGATGTGCCTTCTCTAGAAAGTTCTTTGTCTGCATGTCTTAGCCAACAAACGCATAGATGATGGAGATCGGAAAGAAACACTCATCAGTTCTTAACAACTAGAGATGCGAACACAGATGTAGCGCGAACGTGGAGTGGCTGGCTCCGTTATAAATTTATAGTTCAATGTGTGTGTTTGTGTGCGTGTGTGTATGTGTGTGTATTCCTTTCTTAAGTGTTTATTCTGTTGTCTAGAGCGTTCTCTACCTGCATTCTTTAGGTAAAAAAATGTATGGTAATAAATTATAAATAATATTAAGTGCTGATTTGCGATAATAAAAATGCTGTTCTCTGTTATTCCAGGGTAGAGGACAGGGATTCCTTAAGAATATATTTTAACAGCATTTACTCATTTTCTAAAATTTTAGTTTGATAAGCTAATACACTATTTACCGTTGTGTTCTTGGACACATGCGACTTTGGAATCAACGCACACACACACACACACAGAGAAAAATAGGTATGTGAATTTAAAATTGCTTTATTTACATTGTTTTTATACTTTATTATAAATTGTGTGCTTGGTATACAATTTACCTTCTTCTAACTATTTTTAACTGTGTACACTATTTTTACTACTTATTCTTTGATAAGTACTTTATTTTCAAGAGATATTTTCCCATTTTCCGTTTGCGATAACATGTGTTCAGATTATCAAGACAATACATTTAAAAGATATTAAAGATCAGAGCATGCATGTTTGCAAATAGAGAACTAGAATCACGATGGAAATATTTTATGTCTCTTGGCAGACTGATCTGTACAAAGTGAAGTTACTGTGAGCAGACATCACAGTGTCTTGACAACATGCATTGTAAGTCATCTCAATATGGACCACGTGACCACAATAATTTCCAGTTCACATTTAGTGATCAGACAGTAAGCGAGTAACTCAACTCACGTTTCTAAAACTTTCAATTTCTAAAATTTAAAATGATGCAGATTTAAAATTTAAAGCATAATCTGAAAAGATGCAAACTGTCTCGCAAGAAATTTTTTTTACTGGTGACACTTGTTACTTGGACTTTCTCATGGTTGAGACATCGCAGGATCTCTAAATCCAAGCGAGAAAAATATTGGTGTCCTTGATCAAGATAAGCTCTGGCTGTCTGAAGACAACACTCATCAGTTCTTGACAACAAGAGAAGACCTAGAGATGAGAACACAGATGTAATGAAGTGTTTGTCTCTGGCATAAATTAAAAGGGCAATTGTCTTTCTGTGTGCGTGCCTGCGTTTGCCTTCTCAAACAATTGTTAAGAAAATATTTTTAAGATGCTGAATAAAGTCAGCGACGGTTTTCAACTGTTATAGCGAAAAAAGACTGAGTATATGGAGTTTCAGTTTTTTTGTTCTTTGGGGATTGTTGTTGTTTTTTTGTGGGGAGGGGCTGGCCATATAAAAGTGTACAGCTGTAGAGTTAGCGAAAGGCCTCTAGTAGCATTTAAGCTTTACATTATACATGATTCTGATAACAGTTAAATGGATCTTTTTATCATAAAAAGTGAAATTCCTATATCTTTCTGACCAGAATAAAGGTTTTACGTATCTTTATTTCATGCCCTAAACCGAATCCCTTCTGTCCTCCCTTGACAGTGTTATTATGATTTTCTATCTTACAAATAACACGTTCTTACACAAGACATCAAAGAAGGATATAGTCTCTATAAACAAATGTTTTCTCATTCTTACTGATGTTGCAGATAATGCATACATCCTGTGAGTGATAGCAATGGTTGTTATAAAAACCTGGATGACTGCACTGCTCTAAGCTGGATTCTGTTCCACGACACATCAAGTCAGAGAGGAGAATGTCACCTGATCCTTAATTAATTTAAGTTCTTTAGAATGTAATTTAAGAGAATAGCATAAACAAAATTTATCATCGAAAAGATGAGTTGTGACAAGTCAAAAGGTAAGGCTTTTTTGTGAAGGTTTTGTCTTATTCTACAAAACCCCACATGCACAGGTTATATTTTATATTGTTATTGTTTTTATTTAGAGTGCAGACAGAACACATCAGCGATTTTTCCAAATTCTAGAAGAAGTTAAGGCGGGGCAGCAAAAGTTGCAAGAAACAATGAACCAGCTACTGCTCAGACTAAATTTCAATGAGAACCAACACTTGGGCGAAGCAGCAGCATCTGAAGATTTTTCGTTTCCTCTAAAAACAGAGGCAGAGATGCAAAAGATGGAGGAAAATCTGGAGGATCGGCAGATGAGAAGGAGAATGGTAAGTTTTGCAGCAGCAGCTATTTTCTGTAGGGTTTTTTAATAGAGATATTACTGCTTTTTTCAAGAGTGCTGCATAACTATCATTTAAGTGTGTCTTAATTCTGTCATAACAGTGTCTTGACAGCGTGCATTAACATGAGCTTGTGGTCCCATACATCAGTATTGTAGCATTTTATTTACTTTTCAGATGAAGTATCTCTCCTGCATTGGGGGGGAAAGTTGTCCAGCTTTGGTACGGAACATATTGAGAAGAATATTCTCAACTCCCCTTGCACTTCAGTACAATTTTACTGGAGTGAAGGGGAAAAAAAGGATTCCTTGCACTGAGAGTACGAGGAGTAATGATGGGTGAGTTTGCTTTACTGTGTTTGTGGAAAATATTTCCAGGATGTGAACATTTAATATTAAAAATTGTGTCACACTTTATCAGTGCCACTGTAAAGGTATATAGATAATGAAATGGGAATTTTTATTGGTAATAAAGTGTACAAAGTATAGGTAGTAAACATGCAATAACATAAAAAGTGAGAGAATTTTCTCTAAACTACTTCACAATCACAGTAGTTTGCTGAATTTTTGAGACATACAGTGGTGTTTTTTCCCCAGCAAGGTAGAGAGACGTTATAGTTTCTGTTGGATTTTAAAAAAAAAATGTATCATCTATCAGAGGATAGAGCTTTTGACGGTTGTTTTCTTTTTATAAAATGTTTTTTTTTCTCTCAAATTACAGATGCAGTCAGGAGAGTATTTCCACAAGGAACAGAATTGGAAATAAATAACGTGGCACGTAAATGGTTTATCAGGGACAGGGATGGAGGCCGACATCGGCGCTTAAATTCAACTACTCGTAAGTGGTCATAACTGACACTTTTTAAAAAAAAGGTTTGTGGAGTATCCAAGTGAAAAAAAAATTTATTAGTTATGTTAAAGTTATATGTAGTAACACATTAAAAGATGGT
>SRHC01003064.1:0-10542 GCA_004794325.1 Pomacea maculata
GTGTTTTTCCTGTTCAACTTAGCCCAACCCTACGTAGCCATTGACGTATTGGTTACACTTTATTAATGATCTTCCCAATCCACATATCCAACCCTGGGAAATGTTTGCAGACGACACCAGAAAACACGCACATCACTGTCTGAGCCACTTAAATTGCGTCCGTTCTACAGGTAAGTGCAAATAATCTTTAGACTTGGACAGAATTAAGTCATATGCCATTCATCCTCCAGAAAGCAGGTCATGCTTTTAACAACTTGATAGAAACGATTAACTGTGGCAATCTCATTTCCAAGTATCCATATCCGCACCCTCCGTAACGGAAGTGCTGTGTCAGAAACTTTTACTTTTATATGTGTGTTACTATGGACAGCTTAATTGTCGTCGTCTCAGAACATCTTTGTCGCAAACAAAAATAATTTCCAAGAAATATTACCATCTGTCTAAAATCAGTCATTTCTTAGACTCTCATACCAGAATTGCTCTTCTTTATAGCCCTTATATTTAGTCAACCCTTGACTACGCCTTTATATACGGGGATTCCTCTTGCAAGGATTGCTTTACAGTAAAAAAAACAAAACAGAACAAAAATAACATGAAAACAACAGTAAAAACATCCTATACACGCGTGACGAGAGTTCATGGCACTGAACGTTAATCCCTATCATGCAGGCTTTGATGCAATTAGTCAGTCCGACACATAGTCCATGTTCATTATTGCCCTAAACACACATTGCAGTCTGTCTATGGTTGTCTTCACTGCTCTTGCGGCTGCAGGTGAAGGTATTGTCTGCTGCTGGTTTAAGACGTACTCCCCAGAGAGTTGCCACGCCGGTGCAGTTCGAGTCCTCCCTCCTCCCCCCAGCTCTTGGCTTGGGTAGTTGGCGGCGTCCTGGCTGGTCCAGCTCCTGTTCCTCATTCTCGATCTCTGCAGTGGATATCTCGTGCTCTTCTTCCAGCACAGCCACATCAATGGAGTCACGATCACTAGGCGCATCAGCCACCAGCTCATCACGGATGCTGCCCCGTGCTTCATCGCTGCTACCAACGTCACGTGTTGCTACAGGAACGCCCAACATTAATTCTTCATACTCGCTGTTGTTTTTGCTGTCATGTTCTTGGTTGGTATGGCCTGTGCATACCGGGTGTCTCTCACATAAGACACAGCTGCGCCTTGAGGGTCGTTCCCTCTTCCACTGACTGTGCCGCCCTCGTCGTAGCTGTCGGTTTCCGAGGCTGGTGGTCCGATGTTCGTTCGAACTGCCGCATGGTTCGCCTATTAGCTCGTCGAAATCGTTAATCGAATCAAATTTGTGGCCACTCGTGTCCCCGCACAAGCCCATTCCAAAACCTGCACCGCAACACTTCCGCTGCTTCGCCCCGCGGTATCTTCCCTTGATCCGCTGCTCTGGCCCACAGGTCTTCGAGTCGGCAGCACCACATCCCGACATCCTCTCCGTCCTGCTGTTTGGCCTCGTGAAAATTTGCCAGCAGGCCCTCGCCACCTGTCACAGTGCCATACAGAGAACCGAACTTAGGGATGATGCTGTCTGCCGTGTCGGTGACACCAAGGCGCATGGCCCTCGAGCGGCCTCACCTCCCAGCGATCGGCTCACCGTCTCCAGAACTGCATGTCGGTAGTACTGTGTCCGCCCTCACACAGTTCGAACTTCCACATTTCGTACGTACAACTGAAAACACTAAAAAAACCGAAATTTATTCATTCTTGCCGGAACAATAAGATTCGTCCCATGCACCCTGGTCTTGTGTTCTGTCTATTTCCGCGCAGCCGACTCCTCAGGATGCGAGGCCACGTAGCTGCACATCCATTGCTGGAGATCTTCCGTGTCGTCTGCTTTCTGCTTCCAGTTGTCTGAAGGCCTCTAGCAAGCGGCATTCTCTGTCCGAAACTGGTTCTATCCTTCGTTTTGCTGTTGCTTCAGTCAAGCGATGGTAGGTCCCACATCGGCAAAAATGTAACAGGGTGACCTGCCACACGGCTCACACTCGCGTTCACTCTGTAAATAACACTCGGACCCGTACCCGTAGGTTGTTGAAACCTCTTTATTACGATGACCGCTTGCTGGCCGCCTGAAGGATTTAGCTGGGTGTCGCCCCTTCCTTCTCTTGATGTCCCTCCCCTTCATCGCCCATGGACCAAAAACAAACCAATCAGCGCTACCGACCGATAGGTTATCAACTTGCATTTTATGTATTAATAAATCAGTTTCACTTTTGTACATATTCCCCTCCACTGTTAACTTTATATTCGTAACTCGATCGCTTTTTTTCTGTCCCTGTATAGGGCAAGGGCTGGATAAGTAAAATCATGCTTTCCATATTCTACTACCCTTATAAATACAGAATTTTATTGTCATGGTCTCTTTTTGTGTCTCACTAACAATGATTAGTTGATAGCAATCACATTTTCCAGATTTTTTTGTGATTCTTGATTGCTCTGCTTTAGAAAAATCTGTTCTTTTTTTCAGCCAATACTTTATTCACAACAGTTTCTCCTCATATTTCTGTGGCTGCTTGTCATGGGAAATGCAAGCACAAAAGGTGAAGCAGAAATGAAAATAGTCTCTGATTCCAGCACACAGTTTGGTTTGGAGCTTTTTCGTAAATGTGGGGCGGAAAGAAAAGATGAAAATCTCTTTCTGGCACCATTTAGTATCAGTGCAGGACTGGCAATGACACAGCTGGGTGCGGGTGGGGCCACTGCTACAGAGATGGCAAAGGCATTAAAATGGCCTTCAAAAAAGAGGCCCCTAAAGGGTTTTGGTGCCTATTTGTCTCTTATGTCTTCAGCTTCGAAGGCACATCAGCGAAATAGCTATATATTATTAGGGGCACAACGTATTTTTGTCAGCCAGTCTCTGACACTGAAGCAGAAATTTAATTCAGATGCCCAGCAGTACTTTGGCGCAGATGCCAAGACAGCAGACTTCCAATCAAATGCTGAGAAAGAACGTGAGAGCATCAACACATGGGTATCAGAGAAGACCCAGGGTAAAATCAAGGATTTGCTGCCTGCTGGCTCACTCAACTCACTCACACCAATGGTGCTAGTTCAGGCCATGTACTTCAAAGGATTCTGGCTGTACCAATTTGACCCTAAAGAGACAATGAAAGGTTTCTTCAAAGGCACTCAGGGTAAAGTGGAAGTGGACATGATGAGTCATCAAGAACATTTTCCTTATTCTCGATTTGAACAACTGTCATGTTCTGCTGTTGAACTACCATATACCAAAGGATATATTACTTTCCGCTATGACCTCAGCATGCTCATTCTGTTGCCTGATGAGGATGATGGCTTGGCAGCTCTGGAGGCAAGCTTGACAGCAAGTGATCTGTCTGAACTAAGGACCTCAATGACTGCAAGTAATGAAGTAAGGTCCCTTCTTTGCCACTCCCCCAACAATGGTTGAGAAGTGTAAGAAAAAACAAACAGAAAATTCAGGCCTAATCTGTACTTTTTACAATTTTTATAATACAATTGCCCACAGCCAAACATGACATACATATATCTGATAGCTGACAGTAGTGTTGAGATAAAATGAGGTTTTTAATATTATCCATGAAAGTAATCAGCTAAACTAAATTGTTAGCTTTGCTTGTTTCATGCAGTTTAAGTGTGTGTATCTTTGTGTGCCCATGTACATCGTTGTGGTTTACCCTTTATTTTTGAACATTTAGGTAAACTTGCAGTTGCCACGTTTTTCCATTGAAAGCACTTTGACATTGAAGGAGGTGTTGATCAGTCTGGGTATGGGGAATGCATTTTCTCAGAACAATGCTGACTTCACAGGCTTGGTGGAGCAGCCAAGTGAAGACCTATGTATTTCAGAAGTCTATCATAAGGTACAGATCGTTTGACAATACTTACTATAGTGTATGTGTTTGTGCTGACTTTTTTTTATTTCATCCAGTTTTATGCTTGATAGTGATATTGATTTATTTAACTTTCGAAACATTGCTTTTTTTCTTATGGTATCTAGTTAACCATTTTTTCAAGTCCTTTGGGCATGATTGGGAAGGCAATTTTCACTACTTTCATTGCAAAGTTCAAACTTTCTCCTTTCCAAAAATTCTATAGGTTTCTTGGTCTAATGTTTACCTGAGAGTAGCAATAATAATTTAAAAAACTGTCCTGCTTCCTGGGCAAAATTGTGGCCCATCATTCCCTAATCGTTTGGACAAATTTTTCACGGTGGTCTCTTGCTCTGAGATCTCCTTACTGGGAAAATCTTAAAGCTTAGGCAGATACAGTGAACATACAGATTAGGTGAATACAATGTTTATTTTTTTTAGAACTTATGATGAGTTCCAGCAGGACAACTTGTAACATTTGTAGGATGTCAGATTCAGCTTCCATCTCTCTCTTGCACGCACACACACATTTCAACCACTTAAAATGTGAAAGGAAGAATAAACAGGGTATATAAACAAAAGAAAGGAAAGCTTATACAGATTTCATGAACAAATCTTCCATTTAAATCATTAGCTCATGATGGGAAGTTTTAGGGGCAATGAATATCAGTGATTTGCGGCCCTATGCTCCTCGAGGAGTAACAAGGACTAAACTAAACTATGTAATATCAGTGTTTGATCGTTTCTTAAGCATGGCATGTGGGAGGCAGATTGCAGCCCTCGTCATTTACTACCTTTACTCCCCATTTTTACTGAACAGCTGCTGGCTAGGCTAGTTTTCCAAGTGCAGACCCAAGAAGACCTCAAACCAAAGACCTTCTCCAGGGAAGATAAAATTAATGTTTGACTTCTCACTATCTTTTATGTGTTGGTGGGTAGGTGAGAAATATGTCATCTAATCCCAAAATGCAAAATTTCATTTGCAATAAAGGAAATTTTTAGACCAGGAAATGCATTGTAATGTCTTAGATCGTATGCGTGAAGTAAATGTATGCACGAAGGAACATTCTGTTCATTTTCAGACTTTTGTGGAAGTAAATGAAGAAGGATCAGAAGCCGGTCTAGCAGGAGTAGAATCAGAAATTTTGGATTTGGACCCCAGCATACCTGTTGTTATTCGTTTTGTGGTTGATCATCCATTTCTTTTCTTTATCATCGACCGAAGAGCTGACATTGTTCTGTTTATGGGCCGCATGGTTAACCCTGTTCATTCTGAAAAGGCTGGGAATCAGAAACTGTGAATGTATGAATGAAAACATTCATGTTTATGCTTAAACAGAAAAATTATCACTTCTTATACCCTATTCTGATCACTGTGATTAACGAGTCCATGCTTTTAATGTTGAGTTGTTGTTGTTGTTTTTTTTTCTAATGTTTGCAGTGCAGTACGTGCGATTACACTGCATTATTTGTATCCTGATACTTCAACAACTGTAAAAAGAAAACAAAGTACAATGCAGAAGAGAATCAAAGGGGGGTCTGTCATGGATTTTTTTTCCTTTCTACACAGCTAGGAAGGAACACCCAAGCATTATACATGGAGATGTTGAGTTTCAGGTCTGTATAATATACAGTTAAGGTAGGCGGGCCTTTGGTGGGAGGCATAGCGGCTTCATATTGTCGCTGGATGAGCTTGGAGTTGGAAGCCGCTGGACACCGAGGCGTTCGTGCATTGACATTGCTGGATTTATGTGCCACTAGGGGACAATCGGAATTGACAGTGAAGAGGTAGGTATGTTGCTGATGTGTGGCCACTCTGTGAACCAAGAAGATGTGGGCCCGCCCTTGGCGCTGCAGCCTCTAAGCGAGAGGTCAAAGGTGCTTTATTTCATAGTTACTTAACGACACAGTGAAACTTTCTCTTCCATTTTCTACATCACCAAACAAACAACTACGCAAGGAGGAGGCTACCATGAGAAAGATCATTTAAATTTAAAGTAAAGATTACGATGTCCGTGTGGTGCGGTGGGTGGATGGGCGGGTAGGAGATATAGGGCGGAAAGTGCCTTCGGGAAGTGGGGGGAAGGGAGTTTGACTCCGACAGCCGTAACCAAAGAAGGTGTCATCTAAAGCCACCTCGGAATCGTTCTTATCGTGTGCTGGTTGTTTTGAAGGAAACTGTCATATGCTGCTGTATATATTTTTGTGGTGGCTGCTATACATTTGTTTTTCGAATAATCACATGCTTATATTTGAATGTCTTTTTTTAAGGAGCTTCGTGTAAAGTAAAGCCCACCTGACAAGAGGGGAAGATGGGTGATAGTTCGATCTGGAAGACTCGACGGGATGTGATTTCATGAGCTGTTTAGACGAGTCAGCAGTCAAATCGCCGGGTGTTTGACCAGGACACTTAATTTTCCTCTCCCTTTTTCTCGGAGTTCTTGGACCAAAGAAAGTTTGGACGGTTTGACCTTAGAGTTTAACATCTTTTCACACCACACTCTCCTACCTGTCGCACACTGTATTCTATACTCGGAAAGCCGAGATAGGCAGCACTATGTTTGTTTGATAAGTACATTATTTTTTAAATTTATGTTTCTATGATGATCTTTTTATTGGCAAATAGCATTAGACAAAGCAGGAACATCAGTGTCGATGAGAGTGACTAGCAAGCGTCTCAAATTGACTCACAATGAAGTTTAATTGTGAGAAAAGCTCATAAATATAGCATTACCTACAGTCAACAGGTAAAATGACCATATTGCCTTTTTTATATTACAATTCAGACCAAAATTATACAAATATATTTTTATGTCATTGTCACAAAACCCTCTCCTTTTGATCTACTTAAATATTAAAAGTTTATATCAGTTACTGCTGGTTAATGTCTTTACAACATTTGTTTTGTCTTCTAAAATTGAGCAAGTATTTTAACGGATGCAGTGACTGATGGGAGTCTTGGATCGCAAATACAATCCATTTCGACTGTATTGTCTACTTTTTGTGAGTGGTAAGGCCTTCAAAGCACCACTGCTGTAATTTTAAGGCAGTTGACGCACCAGGTGTTGTATGGACATATATTACTTGAGCAGACAGTGTTGTGTTTGTGCAATGCTGACACTGTTCCTTGTACTGTATACACAGCTAACAGCCACCTTTATCACATGTGCAATAGGCTGTTGTATTGTATATACTGCTAACAGCCACCTTTATCACATGTGCAATAGGCTGTTGTATATACTGCTAATACCCACCTTCATTACACATACAATATGCTGTTACATTGTACAGTATATACTGCTAATAGCCACCTTTATCACATGTGCAATAGACTGGTTACATTGTACGGCAGTAAGTTGTTGGAAATGAACATTATACTGCCTTTAGGCTCTAGTCATTTTTCTAATTCGTTTTGACATCACTGCTGACCTAACATTTATGATTCAGGGATTTTTTTGCTATGAATCAGGGTGCTACAAGATTGATCCTTTAATGTGATTTTTCCTTATTTACTAACCGCTCACTTGTAAACAACTCTCTGGTCAAGTAGTGATGTAGATCCTAATGCACCTGTCCTAATGTTTGCAGTCTATATTATGTTACTGAATGAAATGTAGATATTGACAATCAATTTTTGACATATTAAATATTGGGCAAATAATTTACCATGACAATAACAATTAAGCGGCCCGGAGAGTCCTCTGACCCAGGTCTGTCCTAGCTTGCCTGGGTGTTGGGGGGTTTTCTTTGGGTACTCCAGTTTCCTCCTCCCTCCCTCCATCCCTCTCCATATAGTGCGAAATCGCCTCAAGGTGGAAGCACTTTCCTACTAAATAAACCAAACAACCAACCAGTGTTTGCACCTCATCCCCATCCCCCACAGGGTGAAAATACCGCGAGGTGGAAGCACTTTCCCTTTTAAAATAAACAATTACAGTGCTTGCGCCAGTTACCACAAGGCGACTGGTCATGCTTGATAGAGCAGTAACAGCCTAATCAGTTGCCACAAGGTTCCTTGGTTTTCCCTGTCTTATCCCCTCTCCAAGGGATTTGTTGCCACGAGGTGATTTCAGTTCTGGGTACGAGAGAAGTACCTTTTTGCCACAAGGTGTTTTGATCCCTCAGGTAAGCGGCTAAAGTCATTCAACACCCCACTCTCTCCCCTCCCCCACCCCAGGATGTAGGTGCTAGGTTTTTGTAGGCTATAGGTAGATGTGTTAGAATAGAAATAGGTGTAGTAGTAAATGTACACGTGCAAATAAATCTGTCTTTGAACTTATTCACCTGAATGAGCGCGTCAGTCCGCACGAATGCTAGCGTGTTGTACTTTTGTCCTCGTGTGAATGAGAGCAAAGTACGTGTATCATTAGAGCGAAAGAAATTTGTGTCGCCCATAGTTGTGACACAGCAGAGCACACATGACCACCTTGATTTGGTCAACACATTGGAGAAAACACTTTTAGTTGGGAAAAAGCGGGATCTCTGGTGGATTCTAAGGTCGGCTTAGTGCGGGTGTGTAGTAGATGGGGGGAAAAAAAGACCACAACGAGAGGTAGATTAGATAACGCACCCGACGAACGAGAGCCAGAATTATACGAGAAAATTCTCCTGGGGAACATCATAGATAGGAACGGGCTCACACTAGGGCCACAGTGTTAAAAGCGGATCAATCTGCATGGCTACAGTGATATATAACCAGCAACTTCCGCTGGGGCTTGGTGTTGAAAGCTGCAGCAAGGTGTGATAAGACACTCGCGAGTGCAAAATGACTGCCAAGCTGCAGCCTGCAAATACAAGTACACCCGACTCCATGGCGTCTCAAGATAACTTTTTCAAGACATACACGAAGGCCTCCTAGACCCAGAAGATTACGACTGTACATTGCTCACCGCTCTGAGAGAAGAAAAGTGTTAAATCCTGAATATTACAGCATAAAAGTTTGTGGGGAATTACTTGTAACAAATTACAGACGTTTCACGCGGGGCTACTCCCAATGAGGTTGCAACAAGTATTCGTGAGTTGTCTCCCTTGAGCGTTGGCTATGAAGACCCAGAAAAGAACTCTCGTTACTATGCCACTCTCAGTATTATGCCACTTTTGCTCGGTCCCGACAAAATTCAATGCAAAATAAATTTACTATGCCACCACCTACTGTCACTACTATGCCACCTGCCGAGGAAAAGATGCACGAGAATGAGGAGATCGAGCTGTCTGACTTTCTCAAAGTCGACGCGCGCCTCGATGCATCAACGATTCATATTGCTCAACGATTCATATTGCTACAATGCCACTCTCGCTACTACATGTATGTCACTTTTGCTCGGTTGTGGTAGGTGGCAGATTTGACTGTATTTGTGTTTATGTTACTGCGCTTCAGGTGAAATATGACATTATTTATGGAAAAAATAATTCATTTAATAGTTCATTTATCACTACGAGGACATTTTCTTTTCTGACCTTATAGAGTATTCTCTACTTATGAGTAAACTAGAAGTATACAAACTAAATAAATACCAGAAACGCAAAACTCGATCTTTCTAGTTAATCGAATTCAGAGAATCAGTGTAAACAGCCAAATGCCTGACCCTTTATAAGTAGGTTTAAGCGTTTTGCGAGGCTTTTTCTTATGACATCGTCTGTTCTTTATCTATATTAATGATCTTCCTAACCCGCATATCCAACCCTGGGAAATGTTTGCAGACGACACCGCAATACACGCACATCACTGCCTGAGCCACTTGCATCCTTTCTACAGGTAAGTGCAAATAATCTTCAGACCTGGACAGAATTAAATCAAATGCCACTCATCCTCCTGTAAACAGCTCGATCATGGTCTCCGAACATCTCTGCCACAAACAAAAATCATTTCCAAGAAATCATACCATCTGTCTAGACCAGTGGTTCTTAACCTTGTTTGAGGTACCGAACCCACAAGTTTCATATGCACATTCACCGAACCCTTCTTTAGTGTCATCACGAATTGCGGGTGTGTCTTGACCTCTGTGGCAGAGGCTCCGCCGAACCCCTGAGACCGACTCACCGAATCCCTAGGGGTCTATAGAACCCCGGTTTAGAACCACTAGTCTAGAATCAAACATTTCTTAGATCCTCATACCAGTATGGTAGTATGGGACATCGGATGGAAGATGGCACGCACACACACGCACACAGGGAGGGTACAGGCTGGCGATGGGTGACAACCCCGTGACCGAAGGAGAGCACGAGGGGGTCGACTATCGACAGGATGAAGGTGCGCGGGTGTGATTGGGGGAAGAGCACTGCAATAAACCTGTTACACTAGAAAGCTCTTATCATAGTTCCTGTTTAGTCAACCCACTGCATGCCTAACGACAACGACAGTGAAGTGACGGGTGTACAGGAAGGAGGGAGAGATGAGGAGGTTGCTACGCAACGTACGTACGTGGTTACCCCATCCACTCAGAACGCCATGCCCCTCGAGCGTCAACAAGGCTCACCCCAGATAGCATGGAAACCGTTTTTAAAACGTTTACATGCTATCTGGGACGTCAGCAACCAACGTGGATGAGGAGCGAGGACTTCGTTCTTCGCCAGCAGCAAACACTAGACCAGACCTGGGCAAACGCCGGCCCGCGGGCCGGATCCGGCCCGCCTCCTGTTTTTGACCGGCCCGCCCGCTGCCCCCCCCCCCAA
>SRHC01003064.1:10563-21523 GCA_004794325.1 Pomacea maculata
CTAACCCCCCCGCCAGTATATATACTATATTTACAGTATTGGGTAAAACTGAGTTAACTATATTAGTCCGGCCCTCTAAAACCATCCCAATTTCTCATGCGGCCCCTTGGGAAAATTAATTGCCCACCCCTGCACTAGACGATTACAGCTTGAAGTGTGATGAAATGAAAATGCTACTGAGCAAGCTATCCTCAGAAAAACTGTGGTGACCATGCTCATTAAGGCTGTCTGACCACTGTTATGAACACAACATGACCACAGCAACAAAATATGTTTATAACATCCCCATGACCGAAGGAGTCGACTGGCGACAGGATGAAGGTGCGCGGGTGTGATTGGAGGAAGAGCACTGCACTAAACCGGTTACACCAGGAAGCTCTTATCATAGCCCCTATTTAGTCAACCCTTGACTACGCCTTCACGCTTTGGGTTTACTTTTCCTCCGGGATTTATCTTGCAAGTGTCTAAAGGAGATAAACTACCCACACCACAACATACGATCATTCACTGAGGCCTCGTAGTCACCAATTGGTAAGCTTAATTAGCACTAAGACATGCTTACATATTTAAAGTAAAAAAAAACCCATGAGATACTGTTTGAATCCAGGAGCCCCTGTAAATATGTATTAATAACTACCAGTTTTGTACATATTTCCCTCAACTCTCTGTTAATGTCATACCTTACTTTATATTAGTAACTTAGCTTTTTATTCCCCTGTACAGACTAAGGGCTAGATAAATAAAAGCATGATTTGCATATTCTACTACCCTTATAAATACAGAATTTCATTGTCACTGTCGGTCTTTTTATCTCACTAACAATGATCAGGTGATAACAGTCACATTTTCCAAATTTTCAATGATTCTTGACTGCTTTACTTAATAAAAAATTCTTCTTTCTTTTTTTTCAGCCAGTACTTTATTTGCAGGAGATTCTCCTCATATTTCTGTGCCTACTTGTCATGGCAACTGGAGGCTTAAAAGATGCACCAGAGGTGATAGCAGTCTCTGATGCCAATACACAGTTTGGTTTGGAGCTTTTTCGTAAATGTGGAGCAGACAGTAAAGATGAAAATCTCTTTCTGGCACCATTTAGTATCAGCACAGCACTGGCAATGACACAGCTGGGTGCAGGTGGGGCCACTGCTGCAGAGATTGCAAAGGCCTTAAAATGGCCTTCACAAGAGAGGCCTCTGAAGGGTTTTGGCAGCTATTTGTCACTTATGTCATCAGCTGCTGAGGTGCCTAAGGGAAATAGCTATATATTATCTGGGGCACAACGTATTTTTGTCAGACAGTCTCTGACACTGAAGCAGAAGTTTAATTCAGATGCCCAGCAGTACTTTGGCGCAGATGCCAAGACAGCAGACTTCCAATCAAATGCTGAGACAGAACGTAAGAACATCAACATATGGGTATCAGAGAAGACCCAGGGCAAAATCAAGGATTTACTGCCTGCTGGCTCACTCGACTCACTCACAGCCATGGTGTTAGTTCAGGCCACGTACTTCAAAGGATTCTGGCTGGACAAGTTTTACCCTAGGAGGACAGTGAAAAGTTACTTCAAAGGCACCAAAGGTAAAGTGGAAGTGGACATGATGAGTCAAGAAACAAAATTTCCGTATGCTCGATATGAAAAACTGTCATGTTCTGCTGTTGAGCTACCCTATGCCAGAGGAGATGGGTCTGATCGCTATGACCTCAGCATGCTCATTCTGTTGCCTGATGAGGATGATGGCTTGGCAGCACTGGAGGCAAGCTTAACAGCAAGTGATCTGGCTAGGTTAAGGAGGTCAATGACAAGAGCAGACAAAGTAAGGCGCCATCTTTCCCCTCCCTTCAACAATAGTTGGGAAGAGTAAGAAACAATAAAATAAAAAGAAAATTCAGGCCTACTCTGGACTTTATGAAAATTTTATAATAAAATCTCTCACTGCCAAACCTGACATAAACATAAGTAATGGTTTTAAAATGCTGACAGTAGTATTGAGATAAAAGCAAGTTTGTTTTTTTTAATGTTATCCTTGATAGCAGCGAAACTAAATTATTTTAAGCTGAAGTAGTGTTTGCTGATCATTAATATAGTAATGATAATGTATATTTTGTAAAGCACCAGTTTCCATCCTTTAGCTGCGTATTATACATTAACCAAAAAATCAGATAAGCAACCAAAAGGGACATAATGGAAAAAAGAGAAAGGGGTATACAATGAAACAGAAGAAGAGAGTATGGTACTATCATGCAAGTGGGTTGAGATTTGAGCTGATCAGTCACCAACTGTCCAAACACAGTTCTCTGCAGTATAGAAAGATCACAAAGTAGAAGTTTTATTGAAAGTTTAGTTCATTATAGATCAATATCATGGTTATAAATTGATTTGAACTGTTCTACAGAGTGAAAAGTTTTTCACGGAAATACAGCATATAGATAAACCTTTTGCAATTTTTTTTTTACATTTAAATTTTTAAACACATAAATGTCATAAAGATAAGATTACCTAATGACAGTCATGAACACTGTCAATAAAGCTGGTTCAGTTCCAGGAATAAACAAATGGGATTTTTAGTATTGACCTGTTTTTGTTGCTCAGCCTGATGGATAGATTTCCTTACTTCCTTTGCTTGTTTCATGCAGTCTAAGAAAATATGTATTTGTATGCATGTGTATTTGCATGTATGCACATCTATTGGTGCTGATGTGGCTTACGATATGTTTTGGAACATTTAGGTAAACTTGCAGTTACCACGCTTTTCCATGGAAAGCAGTTTGAAATTGAAGGAGGTGTTGATCAGTCTGGGTATGGTGAATGCATTTTCTCAGAACAATGCTGACTTCACAGGCTTGGTGGAGCAGCTAAGTGAAGACCTGTACCTTTCAGAAGTC
Source organism: Pomacea maculata (assembly GCA_004794325.1). NCBI lineage: Eukaryota > Metazoa > Mollusca > Gastropoda > Architaenioglossa > Ampullariidae > Pomacea > Pomacea maculata. The sequence goes on from SRHC01003064.1 coordinate 13,447, forward strand.
TATCATAAGGTACAGAACCTTTGACAATACTTATTATAGTATGTGTGTTTGTGCTTTTAAGATGCTGCACTCTTTTATTTCATCCTTTATGCTTACATGCTTTACAGTGGTATTGCTTTATTTAAGTTTAAAATCATTGTTTCCACTAGCTTATGGTATTATAGTTAGCCCTTTTTGAAACTGCACATCCTTCTTTTTATTTGCACTATATTAATTGGTTGGCTTACATTACATGTACACCCAGTTAATATTGTTATCCCACTTTCTGCTTTTATGACATTATTCATCACCACTACATTCATTGAAAGCAAAATCATCACAGAGTCAAACCTCACACTTTTTGAATACTGTATTAATTATTTGGCTTACTTCACAACTAGTTAATGTTGTCGTCCCACTTTCTCCTTGTTTGACATCTTTCATCATTGCTAGATACATGAAAGCAGATTCATATTTTCCAGATATTTTGGATATGATGGTGGAGGAGGCACAATTTTCTGAACATCTCCATCTTTACTATTCCTAGAGGCTTATACTCATGAGAAGTGAAATGTTTCAGGCATTGTACTGCTGACATTTAAGAAAGTTGAAACAGATTTGACTTTTGTTTGTTGACGACGTGGTATGGAGTCACAAAAAGCTGAATGATTCTTTCCATTAATCCTGAAGACCGAAATGCCAATTTCAGTAGGGCCTAAATATCTTTTGCTGATCAAAACCTGGACCTTTTTACCCAATGACTATCTACTGCTTTGGCAAGGACGGCATTCTAAAGTGGAATAAATTATCTATAAAGCTGCATACTGTCAAATTTTCTTCTGTCATAGTGTTGCAATGAAATCTTGATCATTCGCCCTTTCACATCGATTGCTAAGGTGTGGTGTTGCCAGCATTCTGGAGATTAATTCATTTGAAGAGGTTCTGATGCAGTGACATCCTTTTCTTTAATAGATAGAAGAAGGGTCAGAAGCTACTGCCACTACAGGCATTGGTGTTAACCGAATAAGAAAGTCTGCTGATCCTCATTTTGTGGCCCCTTGATGTTCCTCATTGTTGATATCAGAGCCAACATTGTTTTGTTTATGGGGCAGTTAGTAAACCACCCATTTTCTGTGAAATGAAGTAAACAGGAACTATAAAGTCTCAGATAAAAGAGGATTGTCTTGTCCACTAGGCTTTTGTCTAAAAAATACCTTTAGGCTTATGTTCATCTGATTTTATATGAGGATTTTAGCTTCAGTCTGCTGTTTCTGATGTGAACATTTTAAGTTTTTCTACTTTATATTTGAAAATAAAAGTCTCTACCTGAGGTCTGTGATTCACACAGTACTATTTCATTCAGTAGCATGTTCACTAATTTATTTATTCGATTCTTTTGTCAATTTACCATGCTGAATTTTGACAGTCTTGCTGTTTAGTTAACCCTTTTTTCTAAGTTGATGTGAAAATAACTTTAGTATTGGATATGAGGAAATCACTACAGGGCTCCCTCCAGCCTTTCTCTGTAAGGCAGATTTTTCAGGGTGGTCCCTTGCTCTGAGATCCTCTCACTGGGAAAATCTTAGAAGCTGAGACAGATGCAGTGAACACTCAGATTAGGTGAATGCAGCATCTTTAATTCTTTAAGAACTTATGACCAGTGCCAGCAACACAACATTTGACATATTTGTATATTAGATTTAGTTTCCATCTCTCTCTCTTGTACACAAATGCACAATGCAACCATTTATGATGTAAAAGAAAGAACAAATAGAGCATACTGACTTAAGGAAGATAAGCTCTTTTTATACAGATTTTTTTAAAACAAATCTACATGTAAATCTGTAACTCATGCTGGGAAGCTTTTGGTACAATGAGTATAAGTGACTGTATTTTAGACATGGCATGTGGAAGGTAGATCGCAGACCTCGTCTTCCAGTGCCTTTACTCCTCATTTCTACTGAACACATATACTGAGTAGGCTAGTTCTCCAGGTGCAGACTCAAAAAGACCTCAAACCAAAGCCCTTCTACTCCATAACTAAGAAAAAGGAAGACAAAATTGACTTCTTTCTCTATTTTCTGTGTGGGTGGGTGGGCAATACATCCTCTAAGCTCAAAATGCGCAATGTCATTTGCACTCAAGGAAATGTTTAAACCAGAAAATGCATTGTAATGCCAGATCATATGCGTGAAGTAAATGTATGCATGAGGGAACATTCTGTTCATTTTCAGGCTTTTGTGGAAGTAAATGAAGAAGGAACAGAAGCCGCTGCAGCAACATTAGGTCCTGTGAGTCAGTGCTACGTGCCTATTATCCCTTTTGTGGTTGATCATCCATTTCTCTTCTTTATCATCGACCGAAGAGCTGACATTGTTCTGTTCATGGGCCGCCTACTTAATCCTGCTCATTCTAAAAGGGCAGGGAATCAGGAACTGTGAATGTGTGAATAAAAACATTCATTTTCATGCTTAAACAGAAAAATTATCACATCTTTATGCAATTCTTATCATTGTGAAAGATAACTCCATGTTGTTAATGTGATTTTTATTTCTTATGTTTGTTTTCCAGTGGAGTGATTATACTGCATTACATGTATCCTAATCCTTTGTATATGTATCGCGATGGTCCAAGCTGATAAGATGGGTCTTACATAATTTGTATCTTTACTTACAGACATGACCAGTCTTTAAGTGACTTAACGGGTCAACATGAATTCCATACTTTTACCTGCAATCTAGAGCTTGGCAAAAGGGTTTTTTTTGGTGGCCACACTCTCATACAACTTTGAAAACTGTGAGGACATTCTGAGGAGCTGACAAAAAGTTGACAGTATCAAAAAGCTGAAAGTATTTTTGGTACAATCAAACACAGATCTTCAGGCTCAAAGAAGCAAATAGGAGTTGGAAACTAACTCAGTAACATATTTTATATTTATATGCAGGAATAACCAGTTCATAATGACATGACTATCACCTTTTGTCCCTTATGACATTGTGTCTTGTCATATCCATGCTTCTCTGCTCAGTCATGCTTGCATCACGACGCCTGTCCTTTTACTCAACACCAAACTAAACAAATTTGCCATCACAGGCCCTGTCTATTTTAATCTAACAAAAGTACTCCGGTTTTCTTTCTCACACTCCCCAAATATACTCACACCCATAGCGAGTTTCCTAATTACAAATACAAGGGACGAAGGCACCCGCTTTTATTACTCCGTTACCTTCTCTCTTCTCACAGCAAAGTACAACCATCACCATCTAGTCTGAGATCTGACAGGTAGCACATTAACAGAATATGATATCATTCGTATCTTGCAGTTCTTTAGGTGATTAAGGTGAGGAACTGGTAGGACTGACTGCCTCAAGGTTTAATATGCCACCCTACTCCATTCGGGTGCCTTGCCGAGGAGTGTTCAGGCTTTCACTGAAATGTCGATCCTCGCAGGTCTGCTGAACAAGCTTTGGTGACAGGTAGTCGCTGTCACCGTGACATCATTGGAAAACATATTCCAAAGGAGAGGAACATTGGTCATTAATTTTTTTTCTTCTTCACATCTAGGAAGGAACACCCAAGCATTACACTCGCAGATGTTGAGTTTCAGGTCTGTATAGTATACAATTTCCAGGCCCAAGGTAGGCGGGCCTCGGGTGGGAAGCAAAGTCATCGGCTTCATATTGTCGCTACTCGCTAGATGCTCTTGGAGTTTGAAGCGCCTGGACACCGAGGATTTATTGCACATTAAGGTGTAGAAGAACCTTCGTGCATTGACATTGACAGCGAAGAGGTAGGTATGTTGCTGATGTGTGGCCACTCTGTGAACTGTGAGGATTGGGGCCTGCCCCTGGTGCTGCAGCCTCTAAGCGAGATCGAGGTCAAAGGTGCTTTATTTCATAGTTACTTAATGACAGTGAAACTTTCTCTTCCAGTTTCTCCATCACCAAACAAAGAACTACATAAGGAGGAGGATGAAAAAGAGGAGGTACCATGAGAAAGATCATTTAGGTTTAAAGTAGAGATGACGGTGTCCGTGCGGTTTGGTGGGTGGATGGGCGGGTAGGAGATAGGAAATATAGAGAGGAAAGTGCCTTCGGGAAGTGGGGGGATGGGACAGCCTTAACCAAAGGTGTCCTCTAAAGCCACCTCGGAATCGTTCTTATCGTGCGCTAGTTGTATTTAAGGAAGCTGTCACATATGCTGCTTTATATATTTTTGTGGTGGCTGCTATACATTTGTTTTTCGAATAATCACATGCTTATATTTGAATGTCTTTTTTAAGGAGCTTTGTGTAAAGTATATTTGTTTCACGATGAAGAAGGGAGGATGAAAAGTTTATAGATGTGTTATGACACAATTGTTAACTTAGTTTGTCTAGGTTTTTATTAAACTGCTCCTTTTCTTGACACCCACAATCCAGTCACAGGCAGATTATGTTGGCCCTGTTTTGGTTTAGAGGCTAGTGACTGTGATGACAGCAACTTCCACCCATGGGCCGGAAAGCATTAATTGTTGCTGGCCACCTGACAAGAGGGGAAGTGTGTGTGTGTGGGGGGGAAATGATAGCTCAATCTGGAAGACTCTACGGGATGAGATTTCATGGGAACTAAACTGTCGGGGCTTAGAGGTGAAGACCGACAGCTTTATAAGCTGTTTAGACGAGCCAGCAGTCAAGTTGCCGAATGTTTGACACACACTTAATTTTCCTCTCCCTTTTTCTCGAGTCCTTGGAGCAAAGAAAGTTTTGACGGTTTGACCTTAGAGTTTAACATCTTTTCACACCACACTCTCCTACCTGTCGCACACTGTATTCTATACTCGGAAAGCCGAGATATTCAGCATTTTGTTTGTTTGGTAAGTACAGTATTTTTTAAATTTATGTTTCTATGATGTTCTGTTTATTGGCAAATAGCATTTGACAAAGCAGGAACATCAGTGTTGATGAGAGTGACTAGCAAGCGTCTCAAATTGACTCACAATGAAGTTTAATTGTGAGAAAAGCTCATAAATATAGCATTACAGTCAGCAGGTAAAATGACTATATTGCCTTTTTTATATTACGATTGATCCAAAATATGCTATACATATATATTTCTATGTCATTGTCACAAAACCCTCTCCTTTTGATCTACTTAAATGTCTTTCCAACATTTCACAAGAGCAATCCATTTCGACTGTATTGTTTACTTTTTGTGAGTGGTAAAGCCCACAAAGCACCACTGCTGGTATTGTATGACATATATTACTTGAGCGGACAGTATTGTGTTTGTGTAATGCCTGACACTGTTCCTTGTACACAGCTAATAGCTACCTTTATCACACCTGCAATAAGCTTTTACATTGTACAGTATATACTGCTAATAGCCACCTTTATCACACTTGCAATAGACTGGTTACATTGTACGGCAGTAAGTTGTTGGAAATGAAACATTATACTGTCTTTAGGCTCTAGTCATTTTTCTAATCTGTTTAGACACCACTGCTGACCTAACATTTCTGATTCTGGGGATTTTTTGCTATAAATCAGGGTGCTACAAGATTGATCCTTCAATGTGATTTTTCCTTATTTACTAACCGCTCACGTGTAAACAACTCTCTGGTCAAGTAGTGATGTAAATCCTTGTGCACTTGTCCAAATGTTATATTATGTTACTGCATGAAATGTAGATATTGACAATCAAATTGTAAACATATTATATATCGGGCAAATACTTGACCATGACAATGACAAGCGGCCCGGAGTATCCTCTGACCCAGGTCCGTGCTGGCTTTTGGTGGCCCTTGCTGGGCGTTGGGTGCTTTTCTTCGGGTACTACAGTTTCCTCCTCCCTCCCCCACCCTGCAATAGTGCGAAATCGCCTCAAGGTGCAAGTACTTTCCTACTAAATAAACCAATCAACCAGTGTTTGCACCTCATCCCCATCCCCCACAGGGTGAAAATACCGCGAGGTGGAAGCACTTTCCCTACCAAAATAAACAATTACAGCGCTTGCGCCAGTTACCGCAAGGCGACTGGTCATGCTTGATCGAGCAGTAACAACCTAATCAGTTGCCACAAGGTTCCTTGGTTTTACCTGTCTTATCCCCTCTCCAAGGGCTTGGCTGCCACGAGCTGATTTCAGTTCTGAGTACGAGAGAAGTACCTTTTTGCCACAAGGTGTTTTGATCCCTCAGGTAAGCGGCTAAAGTCACTCCACACCCCACTCTCTCCCCTCACCCCACCCCAGGATGTAGGTGCTAGGTTTTATAGTAGGCTAGGTAGATGAGTTAAAATAGAAATACATCTAGTAGTAAATGTACATGTGCAAATAAATCTCCTTGAACTTATTCACCTGCGTGAGCGCGTCAGTCCGCACGAATGCTAGCGTGTTGTACCTTTGTCCTCGTGTGAATGAGAGCAAAGTACGTGTATCATTAGACTGATTAGAGCGAAAGAAATTTGTGTCGCCCATAGTTGTGACACAGCAGAGCACACATGACCACTTTGAGTTGGTCAACACATCGGAGAAAACACTTTTATTTGGGAAAAAAGCGGGATCTTTGGTGGATTCTAAGGTCCGCTTAGTGCGGGTGTGTAGTACAGTGGCGTAGGAAGATATTCGGCGTTGGGGGGGGCAAACTCCCTGCTGACAGTGAACGGCGTTCGCACTCGCACGGTGATGACCGTTCTCTCTACGTTCCCCTACCTTTCTTCTGTTCTTTGCTCTTTGTGAGGAATTACGTCTCAAATATTGGGGGGGGGGGGCAAAAGGATATTCCTGCCCCCCCTGTATTTTCCTTGGGGGGGCGGCTGCCCCCGCTGCCCCCCTGGTTCCTACGCCACTGTCGTTATCTAGGGTGTCCCGTTATTCTAATTGTTCTCCTTCTAGTCCAGATATCTAATGAGCCACGATTTAACTAATCTTAATCAAACTACACACTGCACACACCATACGCCACTTATCTCTACACACAAGTCTCTAGTCACGTGAGGGCCCTCCTTGATCGACGTCCTGGAATCTTCTGATGTCCTCCGTCGTTCGTGTCGGCCTCCTTCACGCGCAGAGATCCTGGCACCACCGCGTGCCTACCTGTACCTCGTCCCTTAGGCCGGACTGCTGTCTCAAGCTTAACAGCGCCTAACAGGACCAACACTTATCTACCAGCTTTGCCTCTACTGTTTGCGACCAAACAGATGCTGGAGATGAAGCGTCGTACACTCTGCGACAGAGCGGGTCTTCCACACCTCTTAGTCGGTTGTGCTGGAGTTGTCACGATTCCCAGACAAACTCACAGCAGAGAATCTGAACAGCCTTGAACAGATTTCGGCTACAACCTTCCTCCTCGAGCACCAGTGCGAAAGACCACGAGTCTTGTCCGATCACAGTACTAAATCCTGGTCTGCGAGGATCATCCTCTCTCGCGATTGGTCAAACATACTTCAGTCTTACCTTCAACCATCCTGCTACCTAGCTACAACCAATCATACATAGCTAACGCATGATAGACAGGTGGTCACTCTGGCTTATTCCAGCCCCAAACTACACCCCCTCTTTACCCCCTCTCACTAGCAATGTGATCGGCGACTCCGGCGCCGTCCAGTCTGGCTTCCTATTCACCCTGTGTCCAGCGCTGTTGTCCTGTTCCATGTGCGTCGCGGACTTCTATAATTAACGGGCGTAGGCCGATTGATGCTCTCCCTTCCTCTGAGAGGTCCCCTGCATCGACAACTACCATCCCGCATTCCAATCTGGCTTTGATCTATGTCCGTCATGATGTAAGCGGTCCGCGGTCACGGGCTTACTGATTCCAGGGGAGATAAATAGTGGTGAGACTTCCTGGCCCTTTGTCCACCCGACGGTCCAGTGCCGCCAAAGGCCGGCTACTCGTCTCGACATACCTCGCCGCAAACACACCCTACAATTACCCATTCCACCTTCTGACAGTCTGTTTACCAGCGCGTCCGCCTGTTTCGTGGAGGGAGCAGAAGTGAGACACTATCACTATAGCCCTATACTAGTTATCACATGACAGCTTCGTATCTCTTTGTTGAGATTAAACTTAAGCATCTAAGTTTTCGTGTGTGTGTGTGTGTGTGTGTGTGTGTGTGTGTGTGTGT